>VOMN01090969.1:0-46744 GCA_014899125.1 Orchestia grillus | reverse complement strand
CAGTCAAAGTTTCTTACGAAGAAACCGAGATATCTGCTCGCATTCTTTACATTATTTTACAACAATTGCTTGTCATTCTTCATGTTTTTGGTGATAGTGATACCGAGATCTCTTTATTGTTCTACCTCTTCGATAGGTCTGTCGCTCATTGAGTAATGGAAATTTCGGTTATTGGTTCCAGCGTGCAACACTAAAACCATTACTTCATAAATTGGCACTTCAAGCGTGGTGTATCTGACTCAGTACGAACCCATCTTCTTTTAATATTATGCTGAGTGAATAATTTTATCTGAATCTTGGTCAACTTAAACATAACTTGAATAAAAATCATAGTTGTGAAGCGAGAAAATCGGGTCTTTATTTTAAAAACTAAAGTTATTTTATTTTATCTAATTTCTGTGTTATAGAAAATGATCTACAAATTTTGTCAGGAAATGACTTCGTTCGTTCCCCGAAGTGATTCTCCCTGAATTTAATTTAGAAGTTCTTCATAAGTGAGGTGATAAAGAATAAAACACATCAATAACAGCAATTTATATTTGCAAATGTCTACAACAAAAACAAGGCTACGATAATCAGATGGCCAGATCGTATCAAAGAACAAAAATACCTGGTAATTGCCAACAACGTTAGGGATATTTTCACATTTATCCAAAAAAATTGTCTTTGTAAATCGCATTTAGTAAATAATAAACCTCGTCAGCAAAGAATACTTTTTTATTAACAATGGATGCTCGAGACTTAGAGTCAGGTAGTTCTGAAGAGGAGAGTGATAAAACATTCCCTCAGGTCCAGCGAGGATTTGTCAACACCAATTGCAAATGTTGCGCTCGGTAATATTACAAAAAATGCAAGCATGGAAATCAGAATGGAAGACCTTAGGGTTCAGTCACTAAAACAGAACTGAAAATTTCCCCTCATGACCCATATTGCTGGCAAGTAAACTGACGTAGCACATAGCGCGTACTTGCCAGGCAGCATTTGTAATGAAGAAAAGATGTCTTGACGAACGTTAATACTATGTAAACGGCTCTATGCATTGCGATTAAGAACTGTAAGATTTAGTCCCTGCTTTATATGCTTCCTTTGTACCAATTTTAATTCATAGTACCATGTATATTTAGGTAGAATTACCCGTCTCTCATACTAAGGATATCATATATTGTCAAAGCCTTATTATGAAAGAAACATTTGAGATAAGTTTTCCATTTTGAATAAGATTCGATCACAAGTTCTTTTCTGGGGTATGTTGTCATGTATGGATTACACAAACACATGTGAAAAAGTAAACAAATTAATATAATAACGAAAAAAATCGAGTTACACATTTACAATAAAGAGTTAAGATAGAGATTTGTATTGGGTCGCATTCGTCTCTCAGTCGTTTGCATCAATGGGGTCGATATCGTTTCGACGATGTTCATTTTCAAAAGTCTCATTACCTCAACATTGGTGAGGTCTTCTCACTCTCAAGTGGGCGTCGAAATGTTCTTAGGCTACCAAGCATTGTAAAGAAATGTTCTTAGGCACACGAGTATTGTAAAGAAATGTTCATAGGCTACCGAGTATTGTAAAGTAAGATGCATTTCAAACGTAGCATTTAATTCTTCTTCGCTGTTAATTGCTCTTAAAATCGATCAACTACTCATTGATCGGTTGTTAGAAGTATTCATTTATTAATATTGCTGCAACGGTTATAAAGTCAATGCTGAGTAATAATCAACAAAAATATTCAACGTACTCTAATATTATTTCTCGGAGCCGGACTTATGTATAAAGTTTGAAGTTGACGTGAATTATAAATTATATTGCAACTTTTAACTATCAAATTCTCTGGAACAAGCTAGTTAACAGTTTAAGTAATTCCTGACTGCGCGAAATATAGTAATGTAGTAAAAACAGTTTGATCGGAACACTTTAGACGCAAACGGTTTGCTACTACAAAATTAATCTTAAATTCTACTACTGGCGAAAGTGAAGCAACGAACTAATTCACAAAGTGAAACATAAATTGCACATCGAATCCATAAGCTGGATAAACTCATAACCTTGCCCATCCCATAGATCACGATTTATACCAAAAAGAAACAAAATCGAAATAGCAGTTTAAGATGTCTTCTAGAAGACAAAATCAAGTTTGAGATGCATGTATCTATTCTTACGGAAAGAATAAGCAAAAAGAAAAATCGAATCGATCCGAGGTTTAATGCTTTATGCAGTATGTATAAAAACTCTGGAGCCCAAGCAACATTTATCGATGCCAAAAGTATCATAGACCTCGTCGTTCATCTGAAGGTTTGGCAAAATTTTGAAGGCGTTGAGCGGAGGAGGAAAAACTTTCCCTTTCCTCTAAGTTTCCTTTATTCTTTCAATTCGAATTTATTAATCAAGAAAGAGGCGTTAGCACTTCCCTAGCGATCAGGCACGACCGTGGTTAAAGATCATGATGTGACGCTTCATCGACGTATGGAATCATTTTAGAAACAATTATGAATTTCTTAAATCGACTCAAAGCTTGAATTTGAATTTTAGTGTAGTTTTTTATTATCATTTTGAAGGGAAAATATAATGTCATGTAATGGCAGCCTAAAAACGATATTCTGTTGCTTACCATTAGAGAGCGCGTTCATGCACATTTTGCTACGCAGATACAGAATTTTTTAACGCGCTAGTTGTTTGACTGGGTGCATTTTAGTCCTAATATACCACACCTTATTCATATGCAAATAGATAGTTTTTACAACCGCGTCAAAATCTAACTAAAATTCGAAAACCCTTTGGTAAAATTACTTCTATGATCAGAAATCACTTTCACCTCTCTTACCTTAACCTTGGAACCTTTGTTCGTACGCCTACTTTTTGATTTTCCAGATGTGGCGGCACGGGGAGTATTGAATTGGGATTTTTGAAGGTTCTTCAGGATATCTATTGACCCCTGGGGCAAATTCCTAGGGTTGTCGTCGAGATCCTTCAAAACGTCGCTGTTCAGTTTAAGCCCAACTCCACGAGTGACTTTCCTTTTGGAAGGTGAACGTTTTCGTGACGGAGAAGTTCTAAAATTTTGAGAGCTATGTGATCTCAAAGGCAACTGCGGACCTACTCTAGGATCGTCCAAAGCAATTCCACCCTGGGAGGGAATTCCAGATTGAACTCTGAAGCGTTCAGGCGCTGACTGAATGCTATTTGCATGATTTGGATCTGCATTCAATCCCACACCCAAAGGATCATGGCTAAGTCCAATGTCGGCTCCAAGGTTATTATCAAGGTTAGAATTTCCTCCGAAATTGTTTCTAAAATTATCTTCAGCTCCAAAATCAGGTCTGGAACTGCCGCGTGGTCCAGAAATTGGTCCAGAGCCATGACTAGAAAAAGGGTCTGGTCCCAGATTGCCATCCAAACCAGATCCAGGTTGGAAGTTGCTCCCCGGGTTGAAACCAGATCCTGACCCAGAGCCAGGATCAATATTACCCACTGGAACAGAGCCACCGAAATTTCCACTTAGATTAGAGTCAAACCCGATGTTACCACTCTGGGGGGAACCAGGCCCAAAATCATTACCAGCACTAAAGCTGGGATTGAAATTGGCTCCGCTGTCAAAATTAGGTCTATTCAAATTGCCACCTGTACCTGGTCCGAAATTGTCTGTCTGTGGGAATCTAGGTCCGAAATTTTCCTGCGGGCTTAAACTAGGGTCAAAATCCCCACGCACGCCAGTGCCGGGCCCTAGATTAGCACCTGGACCGGTTCCAGGACCAAAACTGCCACCACGCACGCCAGTGCCGGGCCCTAAATTAGCACCTGGACCGGTTCCAGGACCAAAACTGCCACCTGGAGCAAAACTCGGGTCAAAATCTCCCGCAAGAAGAGAATCAGGTCTTAAATCACCCCTAAAGCCCGTACCAGGTTCGAAATTGCCTGGTTGACCAGAATCAGGCCTGAAAGCACCTCCTCCATTCGTACCAAAATTTCCACCGGGACCCAATCCAAACCCTAAATTGCCATTTGGACTTACGTCTGCCTCTGGAGCACCGGATGGGCCTAGAGGCCCAAAATGACCGTCGATATTGCCGTCAGAACCGAACTTGTTCCCGTTCAATAAAGGGCCTTGCTGGCGAACACCAGAAGGCGGACTACTAAAGAATAGTGCATCATTCACATTTTCATTTACTGGACTTTGATTCCTTGTATCCGATAAGCCTATACCAGGAGTCAGAGTTTGATGAATAGAATTCCCATTAGGCGGTATGTTCTGTGCAAAGCCAGACTGATTCGGCGGACCAAAATTCCCGTTTTCACTAAAAATATCTTGGTTTCCAAATTGTTGACCTTGTTGTTGGTCAGGACGATTGCCTGTGAAGAACGTGTTTTGAGGATTTCCATTTGATAGGGGCAATTGGCTCGATGTATCAGAAAGTGGACGACCAACATTTTCGAAATTTCCTGAGTTAAAGAATTGTCCAGGAGGAAACCCATTTTCCAAACCACCGCCTGCCTGAGGATCACCCGTATTGAAGGGTGGTTGATTGCTCGGTGGTCTTCCAACTCCAAAACTCTGAGGTTGAAGGCCTGGATTTGGAATGTCTCCGAAGCCCTCTGAAAGATTTATTGGAGAGTCTGGAGCACCAATGTTCGAGGGAGGCAGCGGTAAGCCGGGAATGGTAGCTTGTGGTTCTCCACCTCCAGTCGGGAATTGGGAAAACAAGTCAGCTTCATTATCGCCAATTCCGGCACCAGCGTTGATTTGTCCAATTTCATTAAATTTTGTGGGGCCTTTGTTAAAGGTTTCTTCTGGGCCAGATAAAAACTGATTTTTCGAGTTGTCTACAGAGGGAATATTTGGGGTTGGAAGCTTAACTCCGAAGCCTTGGTTGGAAAAGAAGTCTGGCCTAGACTGAAGCGGTAATTGTGGAGGCCCCAATGATCCTGTCGCAGAAATTTGAGGATTTGGCAAACCTACTCCAATATTTACATCTTGACCCAGAAGTGAAGGAGTAGCATCATTTTTTATCGGAAAATTAGGGCTACCTGGAAAATCGATGCTCGGTGGTGCTCCTGGAAAACCTACACCAACATTTTGTCCTAAAATAGGAGGCGGCAAACCGCCGTTTTGATTAGAGAAAAATCGGTTTCCTCCAAATGGTGCCACAGTATCCTGCCCTAGAGCAGGGACTGGAGGCACGTTAGTATTTCTGAAGTTCGAATCAAAGTTTCCGCCTGTCACAGGTCGTCCAATCAGATCGTTCGGAAAGGTTTCGAAATCGCTGCCAGAAGTCTGGAACACGCTAAAGGTGCTCCCTTTTCGATGTTTCGGTGGACTGCTGGGGGGGAATGTGTTTGTGACTGCCTTGAACCCATAACCTTGGTCGCTGTACTGCGTCTCCCGCCATAATCCATCTGGGGACAGGAGAAAGTACGATCCTGTCACGCTGCCATCGTGGTTTTGAGTTTCCCTGTGGCCGTGATAGTCGCCACTCTTGTCGTCTGCTACTTCGTACTCGAAGTGATATGGCCGTGGCCGCGAGGAGTAGCTTTGGGACTCGACGGCGTGGATTGCCCACGTGATGATAGACAGCCACACCAGCATCTGTCAGGGAAACAGTTCAAAAAGTTAAATATAAGATTGACAAAGGACATTTCAAGGCTAAATTCTTAGGCTAAGGATCAAGAAAAGTTTAGGCTTGCTGAAGTGATTTTAAGAAAAAAAGTCGAAATGTGAAGCATTGTCTTGTTGTATTTAAAGGTTCATCATCGACATATTATAATGATACGAGAGTTCATATACATTTTCATAAAAGACATTTCGAGCTAAGACATCACATCATACTGCATATAGTTGTTTAGGCCTTACGCAGCGCTAGACTTGTGAACAACCACGAAAAATTATTCTCTACCTTTCTACTCTGACCGTCATTTGTTAGTCTATCCTATGCTGGAGTTTGACTCACTTGCTACCCATTCTATCCTTGCCCGCATGTTTCCTTTCATGCTCAGATATTACTCATTATCTATGAAAATATTCCATTCATTTTAACTGAACGCTGCAAAATAACAGCAACATTGACTGAAGTGAAGCAAATAAAAGCCAAACTTCAGCAAGATCAACCTGTAAGTTTTTCTGGCAGTCGCAAATCTGAGGTAAGTTACTATATTAAAATACTAACTTCACTGTAGTTTCACTACTATTTCACAAGTAAAAATTAGCGTACGCTCTGTGGCAGAAAATCACAATAAATTTCCCATCAGCGTTCGCCCTATCATGTACATGCATTAGAACCCCCGCGCGTACAGCACAGAGTACCGGTTTTCCGGTTAATGACGCATGCCTCCTAAATGTGACCTTACAGAACTGCTCTCTGTACAGGTGTGTAGGTGTAATGTGCCGTAACATGTCGCGCTATAATCCCATTCTATGGCAGACGCGATACCGTAAAGACTTACTTTCGTGCACCGCACCAGACATTGTTTAACTGTCAATTTAGCCCAGATTTATGTGTATTTTATATTTCCTTATTGGCTTTAAAGAATAAATATGATTAATCAATCACCTAATAATCCAAATCAGCAATGTTAATTAGTTTTGATTACTCATCTTTGTTATCTTTCATTTCAAACTATTCCAACTCATGCACACAAGAATCATCAACGAACCTCAAGAACAATTTGTAAGTTTGCTCAATTATTCCAGGCTTCTGACCAGTGCTCCTGTTTCTGAACACACTACGACAACACTAAGCCCTAATGCTCGTACAGTGATAGCAGAAGACTGCCGTCCTCCTGATCAACAGAAATATAACTTTACATAATTCTAACCCTGAATCATAAGTTTAAAATCATATCCTTTTCTGTCTTTACTTTTTTCTTATTTGTATAAACGAACGTGTATTGTATTAAAATTTATTTTAAAAATATTCTTCAACACCCAGTGTCCTTGAATGCTGAGGTGAAATGGTCAATTTTATCTTATAAAGTATGAATATTGCGCCCACTTCAGCTTCAATTGCTGTAATTTAACGTATTGTTGTTTTCTGTAGACTTTGGAGCTGGATGTTGTGGAACGAAATCTCTCATATATAGGAATGAGACAGCAAAGAAAAATCGTAAAAACAGTTAGCTCGAACGTTTCGAGCATGTGCTCATTTTCAACGAAATCTGTAATGAAAAATTTTCATTCAATCAATATGCCCAATAATATATAGTACTGAAGCTACGGTTCAGGTGCACTTCATAAGACGTGGCAAGAAATCCTTCGTTTCACGACAGGAACATTTTTTTTAATTCCTTTAGCAAAATACCCTGACGCTGAGGCCTAATGGCTATCGAACTGGACAGGTCAAGGGATAAACACAGCGAAGTACAGATGCGAAATACGACCGAAAAAGCACGAAAAAAATAAACAGAAGCTCGCAGACTGTTTTAGCATATAATAAAAATCCCAGATAGTATTTTTCATGTTCTCAGAACAGAGTATGTGGGATACCTAACAAGGTACTAGCAGTAAAGTATCAAATGTCTCGAAACGTACAAAGTAATAACCACCGTTTTCAAGTCCCACTATAACAGAAGTATATGTGTCACATTATACTCCAAACGTATATATCGCGCTTCTGAGACCGCTGTAACTTCTTTTCCACCAGCGCTTGTATACGTGCTTAGCACTCGCATGACAGCGGTTTCAAGTTTATAGTTTTTATTTATACAGAGCGCCAGAGAGCAAAAATATTTACGAGTGAGTAGCATTATGGAAATTTTTGAAACAGGATGTGATTTTCAAGCCATCGAACCGAGCACAATCGAAGCGTTTCAGTAGCTAAGCAACACACATGCATATAGCTAATATTATTTGCTTCATATATCTACTCGTACAATGCAACAACATAATTTACCTGTTGATATAAGTATAGCATTTTTGTCAGCGAGCATAACAATTATCTTTTTATGTCTCGGAAAACATTTTTTTTCTAATATTTGTTTGCTGCCCCCGGGTGCATGTCGGCTCCTGTTGACGTCTCATCTGTCCAACTCCTGCAGCAATTGCTGTGGTGCAAGCCATGTGCGGCACAACCACCACTTCATCACGTGGGAGTGGGTATCGTAACGATAAAACGACTCCTTTACGACTCGAAAGTCACGCGTATTTACACTCAGCAACTGCCATGTTACTGCAAGAAAGCCTTTGGAAAACTGTTTTCTGATTTTTTTTGCGCTATTCGCTGTATTATAATAGAGGACAGTGTAAGACAATGAACAAAGTCTCGACTTGGATTGCACCTTCGCTTTCTACCTCTCTACGTTCTCACGACCATCACCTGCTTTCAATGTTGAAAATTAAAATTTTACAGAAAACACCTGTGATAATAAGAAAATGATAATTTTCGTAAAGGCACCGTTCCTCAATTTCCTAGCTGCAAAACCATCAAACAGAATAAACTAAACTTTTGAAATCCAATGGCAGTATCTTCTTAGTCCGTGCTTCAATTTTGTCAAATAGTGCTTTCTTTCTTTCAAACACTCACCTCTATTTAGTGCAATTTAAAAAATTGATTTTAGTCGCTTCAGATTCTTTGATCTTGTTAGATGGCACTTTATCATTTCTGAGGCTGAGGGTAATCTCAATTTCTGCACCAGGAAAAGCATTTTCATAATTGGGGAAATTTTTTTTTTAAAGTTTGGTCTCTACGCTTCAGCAATTCTCGATGCTGAAGCGTACAGGTACGCAAGAATTTCTGCCTCACACTCGACCGAGTCAAAAATGCACCAATGAACATTATAGATGGGAAAGTTGTATCGAGTAACGTTCACAGTAAATTAATATCTCATCGACAGAAATTAATTACATGTTTGAAGAAAAAGGCAAAATTGCCCCCAAGATATGTGCGCGTCATAGACGACCATTTTAGAGAAGAAGGCGTCTTATTTTCCATGATCCTCCATTAATATGTACATCGTGAGGCGCATTCGAAGGGGACGAGATGAACAAGTTGATGGCAATCAAGGTCGTCTGATTGGACGTAGGAGGAGAGGTTAACAACGATTATCGAAATAAGCTTTTCTGTGCTGGTCTCTTGATCCACTTCTTAAACGATTCCATCCACGTAAAGTTAACGCGCTTGTGAATAATGAACTAGAGGTCCTCGGCAATGACTTATCCCAAGTTGAACTGCAATGTTTTCAAATAGTGTTCATTTGGATCAGTCTTCACGTTGACCTGACTCCCTAAAGCCCGAGCACAACGTAAATAACGAGAACATTAAATCTGATCCAGCATTTCGGAAGTCATCGTATCGAATTTTCCCGGCGCCGCACGCTTCACTCACGGAGCGGTCCGGACGGTCCGGAGTCGTTCTCCGTGCTTTAAAAGCGCGCATGTCTGAGCTGAATATTGTTGCTTGCATTACTATTTTAGGGAACTTGGCAGCAGTGACCTTTTATCTCTCACTCCCAAATAAAGTACGTACAGTCCCCGACCTTTCTTACACCATCGATGATCTGATTACGGATCTGATTAAACTTTCTTGTGGCATGTCCAATCTAAAAACCTGTGCATTTTTTATTGAAAATACGTAGAACTTCAGTAAAGTGTGATTAATTCTCATCTAAGGCTCGACTCTTCACACAAACGTAACGGACTTTTTCATAATAAAATGGATTTATAACCTTATTTTATCATATGAACATCATACGTCAGTCAGAAATCTAAAGCTGTATAGAAATTTTTTTCCTATCGACATCCTCTCAGATTCAGATTTTATCAATGAGTTATACATAAATGAAGTGTATATATAATGATTTACATTCATTTAAAAACCTTACGCCGACGTTTTATTCAAAATCATTTTCTACGCATTAGTTAAGAACTGCGTATCTAAAGCCGAACTACATACATGAACGAGCCCCTTCTTACCAGAATATTTCACATCAGAGGTCAAATTACACTCCTATCAGGAACATCAATGCTGACCGATTTGACAAATTCACCTTGCCATGGTCTCATTAATGAGACCATCGGCATGGCCTCATTAATGAGACCATGCGGTGCAACATCGCATCTGCCACGGCACTAATTTCTGTTCAAAATCAGAAGCACAACATGTGGTTGATGAGCGACTTGCTCCAACGAGCGGGCTCTGTACCTGCACCCTTTCGTTTCATGGGACTGGGTTTATCTGTGAACCAAAGATCGTTTCGGACGAACCGGTTCTTCCTTTCTTTCTCACAGAAATACACACACACGAAGTGGCAGGACGCCGACTTGCTGGCTTCTTCGCGGGGTGTCACTGTGCGCAAAAAGTGAAAGGAATTACACAGAAATGTGCATACTCTGAAAGAGTGCAGGGATCCAGGCGTACCTAACTTGGTACTCGGGTATCACTTCCTGGACCACAAGTCAAAGGAATAATGAAGCACAATGTAACAAGTTGTCATTTTGCACAACAAAATTACCTTAAGAAATTCAACCTCGTTTAGATAATTCAATTGTGAAGCAGCATATAAAAACTGATCCATCAGGACTACGTACACGCACGTTCGTGTATGCACGAAGGCCACGCCATGAAAGTGGAGCGTGCTTTATCGTGAAATCACATTTGGCTTGCGCAGGCAACATGACATCCCTGGTGCTGTAGTATGGATACAGGCTACTAGAAAGGATCTAATAACCATCGCACCCAAAAAAAATACCGACGAGGAGCAATACTTTTACTGCAAGAATATTTCTCTCCCAAATAGCTTTACCGGGACGTGTCTCGCACAGCACGGGCATGAGTTATATAGAACGAAATTTCGTAATGACATTTAGATATTTGAATCCTAAGAAGGTTCAACGCTCGACATTAAGCATAAAATGCATTTGTGACAGCAAGAAAAGAGCATTTGATCATACATTTTAAGCAAGGAGCTCTTGTTACTGCCTAGTGGCCTGAAAGCCAGCCAACCAATCCGCGGAGCGCCCCTTGATCCATCGGTCGACGCTGGATGAGGCTATTCTGAGGTGCTCGCCTGAATCTCAGGGAGGGATTTAATCCATGAAATCTTCTCTGTATGGAGCTAAAAAGGGTCAGCATTGTAGTTATAGAATTACAAAATGTTTAATGTGTGATTGAATAAAAAATAAAATGTTTTTGATTGACTGTTCCAGTTATTGCTTCGTTGACGCGATGTGCTCACGCAGCAGAATTCAGAACTGTTTTCGGATGCGAATTTTCATCTTGGCATGCACAGTTCTGCCTCAGCGGGTGCCCGCACTGCTGCCTAACCGTTCGCTGGACTTGTAAATCGATTGGACGTGAAAGTAAAAATAAAATTGGACCTGTTCCTGGCGTTTCAATAAATTTTTCTAAGTTTCAAAGAAAAGTTACACGAAGTGAATGGTAAAGATTTTATGTTGTATGTAATTTTTTAATATGTTAACTTTTGCGTGATGTATAATAATTTGTTGCAATTTGAAATGTCACATTAAAAACCGATACTTTCCTCGTCAGAAGAATCAATGATTTGATAAAAAACTTTTTTAGCTATCATCTACGATGGAGTTCTGAAAAATAGTAACAGATCAGTTAAATTTTAAAACTATAATAACAATTTTTATCCCACTCCATTTCTTCCAATTTATACCGTATTTCACTCGTCAGTATCACACACCCGTTTCAGGGGCTGTATGAGGGACCTCCCGCTAGATGTAGCTGAACTCCCGCTAGATATAGCTGAACTCCCGTTAGATATAGCTGAACTCCCCTTGAGGAACACTAGTCTGCGAGATTGCCTGCCATTAATAATTGAGTAGCACAGACGTCACCTTACTTATAGAAACATAGACTTCATTCAGTAGACTTTATCTGTAGCTTATGCTTTAGGAACAGCGTATTTCTTCACACTCCTAGCCGCCTGAACCCTGTAAAGAGATGCAGCGCAGCGAAAGAAGCAGGGCTGGTACCACGCTACAGGACCGCTATCAATGGCTACGTTATTTATCAACCTTGTGGGAGTGATACAGGGCACCGGTGGGGGTCAGGAAAAGGTTGTGGGCAGGACAGGTCGGTAAGTGGAATTTTTTGTGTTGAGGTCATTGGTATAATGTACAATGATATACAAGTATTCCGGCGACAGTTTTATGTTTTGCTTTTGATGTATTCAATCGAAAGTAGAAACTCCATGCATAAGTGTACTCAGTGCACCATTAGGGTCAAGAGTTTTGTCTCTTACCGTCAGTGGCTGCAAGTCGTAGACTTTGAACGTTGAATTCAACGTAATGAGACATTTAAAAAAAATTAGTCATCGTAAATAAGAATTTAACAAAATTTCAAGTGACATCAGAATATGCTGTTTGGTTTTCATACATTTTAAATGTATTGAATTTTAAATTTAAACATATTTAAATGGCGCTTCTATTACTGAAGCCATCAGCATGATCTAATGAAATGGCCTCATGTTTCTTCGACGTATAATTTTTCGGCTCACGTCTGTTGACCGATTCCGATTTAACATAACATCTTATCAAAATTTAAATCTCGTTCGCTTGTGTCACTCTTGTCGAGATCACCTTTCCCACACACTCACGATACATACAACAAATACGAGGAATGATTCTATTTTTTGCTGCTCGCATTTTATCCCACATTCATTTTTTGAAATATAGAACTAAGATGTCAGCCTTCAAAGTATCGTGTGGAAAATATTTTCCCTCATAAGTTGCTGAGTTTAAAAAGGTCGAAGACAAGAGCCTCATCTTGGAGCACTTCGTAACACGCCTCTCCTGCCGACTGAAGTGTGAGTTTTTCTCCGACGTAAGAGCGATTCACGACAGCGGTAATCTACTTAAGATTACGTCACGTAACAAAGAGTAAAAAATAGCAGAACGAGAAATGTGCGTAACCCACATTCCGGAGAAGGGGGACCACCATCTGCCGAGTGAGGGAGAAGGGGGACGACCATCTGTCCGGGAGGGAGGGGGATCACTATTGGCTGGGGGAGGGAGAAGGGGCCCACCATCTGTCGGGGGGAAAGTCTGTAGCGGTGTGCAGTGCCCAAGGAAGGCATGTCTCGATGGTGGCATGCATTAGAATATATTGGCTGCAGTCGCCCTCATGTTCATTCAAAGACATCGGCGGAATATGAATAAGTGAACTAGAAAGTATATCCATATCTCAAGGGGTTTTCTCTGTAAATGTAATCAATGGCAATTTTTCTTCAGCCGATTTATGCGGCCTTAAAATTCACCTTCATTTAACTACCTTAGTGACAACTGAATGAAATGGTCTTGAGGGCTATTTTTTCACGGAATGTGAATGATTATTTAGCTAAAAAATTGTAATGAGTTCTGTGCTTAGCTATGACATGCGATTCATAGCGAATGGATTCTTATTTCAAAACATTTAGAAAGGAAGATTTCATGAAGAAACATACATCATAGCCTCGCTGCAAATCTGTGTCATGCGAATCGTGTATCCAATGTGCAGTAAGTACGTGCTATCAATTCTTGAAAGTAAATACGTGCAGCGATTGAAATATATTGGAACTGAAGTTTTAGCCCTGAGCAAAAGGCAAAGTGGACACTCTTCCAACGACTATCCAATCTTCTTCAAATGCCCATCTTCCCGCTTGTCTTCCATCTTGATTCTGCGAGTTTTTTCAGGAAAGCAGGTTTTTACACACCTTTTGTTCATGAGTCGTTAGGGTGTAACTGAGACTCAATAAACATTTTTTTTAAACTGAATTGATGGTGTTGAGGCGCAAGCGAATTGTTTAGACTTGGGAAATCTCTTCGCACAACTGAGCGAAGTGAGAGGTAATTCTTCTTTATAGATTCTAGTTTTCATGACAAGGCAAACTACAAAAGATATTTTAGGTGCCAATACGCAGTGGAGCGCCCAGTCCTCTATCGACCACAGGGACCACACGGTCCAGTTTCATAAGGAAGCTCTGAGTATCCGTAAAAAATCAGTGGAGTCTTCCTGCGTGTATCCATGAAGCTGCAGCTACGTTTCCTAACAAAGAGAAATGAAGCTTTATCGCTAAAAATTGGTAGTTATCGGATTAAACGAAATATTATAATAAAAAGCTTATTTATGAGTACGATTGGGGTTTTTCTTACAAACCCAACCCGCGCTGTCGCTTCAGGAGCAGCCCGACCAGGGATCCGATCCGGCTGCGTGGCAGGAGATATGGCAGAGGAAACTGCGCGATTCCTCCCATATAAAGAGCCTCTTAATACATAGCCCAGTCTAATTTCTTTGCTGCCCCATCGAACAATTTATAAAATAACTGGTAAACATACTTTGGCTCCAAAATGACAGATAATTACAGATACTCCGGCGAGAAAGTTGGACTGGGAGTTACTGCAAGTGTTGGAACACGGGTAAGGTCAGGGTTTAGTTATACCGTGCATGTTGATCTACTAGAACTAGAAAAAATTATCTCTATGTTTCGTCTTAAAGTTAGTTCTAAACGTTTTATGTTATACATGGAAATTTTTATTTTTCCCTTTTGTTTTCTGTTATTTGCTCATAGAAAAATATTTTAACCAGGAAATAGTCCCAAGAAAATCCTTCACTAATACCTGAATATTTCACTGTTACCCTCACTGTTGATACTACTAATTCCACTTTTTAAACCACTGCACACACTAACACCACAGTTGCCACCACTGTAAACACTACATAACTACCGTTGCCCCCACTGGCACCACTCAACAACCACCACTGTCATCACTGGCACCACTCAACAACCACCACTGTCATCACTGGCACCACTCAACAATCACCACTGTCACGGTCGTTGCGTCATCGCCCCACACCGCCGAGGCTGCCACAGTCACGCCCCGCTGTCCTGGAAAAATAATCGGCGCACGGCGTGGACTGCAAAGTCATCTTTATAAATTGTCCCTCAGTTTCCTCACTCGCGGAACGCTGAGGAACTCCAGAGAGTTCACTGTACCATGCCGCTTCTGGTGACCTTCGTCTTCATTTCCACAAAGGAGGCGTAACGAAAGTAGACCAGAACACGTTCCCCTTTCGTAATGAATTAACCGTAAGCTTGAGCAATGATCAGTCGTAAGCTTGAGCAATGATCAGTCGTAAGCTCGAGCAATGATCAGTCGTAAAATTGCTTGGGCAAGATTCTAACCTATGAAAAATCACAGGTCAACAGAAATCTTTCACTGCACTATATTAGACCATATTTGTTAACAGTTTAGTTTTTATCCCTTATTACTCGAAATAACTATTGCAATTATTGATAATGGTTCGTATAAGCGCATTTATACCATGGTTTGGAACAGAGCACCTTTTGGTTTTATATTTTCAACCAAATTTGTCAAAAATGAGTTTGCTTTAGCTGAGTCCCTTCAACTGAAAATAATGGAAAATATTAACAGCATATGTACAGAGAGGTTGAAAGTGTCCCGCAACGACGGCTTGGTTAGACTTACAAATACAAGGTGGCCCAGAAGCAACTATCCCTTTTAATTAGCATACCCTGTTTGACAGGATACCCTATACCTTGGTATCCTATTTACTCATGAGCGCAAGGGTCAGGTACTCCTGCACCGCCCTGCATGAATTTAAACTTTCGCTCGTCAAGGTCATGCGATTTAAAGATCTCGTAATTTGCGTCTGAGGCTGGGGTGCTGGGCGGCTTATCCTTCTGGGTCAGGCCCTTGTATTTGCATGTATTATCATCTGACCTTTATTAACATTTAACCTATGGTGACGGCATTTGCGCCTTCTCTGCAATTTATATAAATGATAATGAAAATCAATTCTGATTCCGTGATAAAAAATGCCTTTCACCAACAAATTATGCAAAAGAATTTTTTATCCTACAAGACTACATTGAGTTTTGCTCAACTTCAAGCATTACAGAACTGTAGTTTAGAAAACTCCCCGGCCCCGTTCGTACTCCCATTAACACGTCCTAGATGATAAGTCGGCGTGTGAAATAAAAATGTCGCTTAATGGAACTAGATTAAATATTCGCTCGACTTCATGAACAAAATTTCACGAATTTTAGACTAATTAATTCTTTTGTTCGAGTTCACGGAATAATGGCCTCTAACTACAAACACGAATACAATGAAGAAATTGTAGAAAATTTCAAACCTTTTTTTAGAATTAGTCACCGGAGAATTTACCTCGCCCTTGAGATATGAAGCACTGCAATGTGCGGGTATAAAGCAACTCACAATTAGCACACCAAGGACGGCTCGTGGGCTGGCCTGTACTGCATTACGGGGAGAATGGGTCACACGAGCAAACAATCGATCAAATCCTTCCTTGAGTAATAGTGGTAGTAGTAGCAGTAGTAGTAGTAGTAGTAGCAGTAAGGCTAGCAGCACTTGAGTAACTCAGACTATCTCGCACCGAAACAGAAGAGACCGTTAAGTAAAGACTTTGGAAAATGGGGAATGTGCGTACGTGCCCCTTCAACATCCCACACGTGTGAGGGCGCCTATCAACCCTCATCATCCCAGTGAGTCTTTTAAGTCCAACGTAAACTTCACTTTTACATAACTTTAACATTACATTAACTTATTTTAAATTCCCTTTAATCATTTAGTAACAAATGTGACATGTGAAGTACCTGTTGTGGTTCATCCATCCATGTTTTCTCTTCATTCAAACACCCAACCAGGAAATAAATAAGTTAGTTTACTGAGAGAAATTCACAGGCCGTGAAGGGTTGAGTGTCCAGCTAAACATCAGGCCTCCTGAGCAGAGCTCGAGAGCTTCTGCGTCGGGACCGGTCCCGCCTCATATGAAAATCGCCCTGGCAAACCCATGTCCATGTGAAGCTCTACCACGGAGAGACTCGCACAAATTCGTATTTAAACCGAGACTTCAGAAATCAGCGATTGACTTGCGTCTTTCAATTCGTTTCAATCAATCGAACTCGAACGCAATATCGAATTCATCTTCCACGGTGTAAGATAATTTGGGATTGCGTCTTTAGAATAGCAGCTCTGTGGCGTGTGGGAAGCTTCACGTTATGAATATTGACCAAAACTGTCGCACACAAGCCCGGTCGCACTGTCCAGCCGCGCTGAGTCGTGGGCGAGAATAAATAACGGAGCGGGCAGCCTGAAGCCGTCATGGCTACGCTGGCGACGGCATGCTGTATATTAAGCTTCTTTTTCGTTAGTCTCCAACACCGCCGGGCGTGGTATGAAAAATACGGTGTGGGCTGCTCCTCACAAATTCACACGACGCGTATTTAGAGGCGCTTTATCGTGCTCAACGTGAGGCAGGCCGACCAGAAGCATGTCTCGAGCGGCGGGGCCCGCGTGTAAACTAACATTTTCAGGGCCGGGAAAACCAGTGATCTAGAAACACGGCCGGCAGAGTTCGGGAACCGTGTTAGAAGGTGTGGCTTCTCGTGTTAGTTTTATTTTATGCGGGTGGGGGAAGACGGAGGGGGAAGAGGGGACTAGCGGGGAAATGCACAATGTCTCCTTCTTTCTCGTCAAATTTTCGAAATGATTTTCGTACGAAATATGAAACCTTATTTTCTTCAGAAGACCTTTAATTAAAAACATTGTGAGATGAGCTATCTGCGTTTATCGTTCATTAATTTTTCATATTTTCAATCTGAAGAGGAGTGTGTTGCCACGGTCGCGTGATGCCCCCACAGCCAGAGGGCCGTGACCACGCCGCACTCCGTCACACATGTCAGACTAAATTCATATTCAATTTAGGAAGCGGCAACTGCAACTCCTCTTTGCTTCAGGAATCAGAAATTAATAAATTATTAACAGCAATGTTCATTTTAAATCATTCTCTTTCTCCTCAGAATCAAAAAATACGCGGTGTACAAAGATTATTCTTTATGTTCATAGCTTGCTGAATAAAAACTACGAAGAAAACTGAATGAACTTTCAAGCATTTGGGAGAACTTGGTCTTCTTCTAACACATAAGGCTAGTTTGTATGTCGTGAATATTACATCCCACGAAACGACTTTCTTCTTCGCGCTCCTCTCGCACCTCTTGATCTGACAACGAAGAAAAAGGACTTTTGGGCCAGGAGCACGACGCATCGAGGCGTCTATCAGATCACTGGGCAGAGGTCCCGTGGAAGCGAATTGGCTGGGGGCGAATTTATTTCTGTGCGTTTTCAGTTTACGTGGTAATTTTAAACGCCATGGATAATTTATCCATAAGCCAGCCTGAAGCTTTCTTTTGTAAATTTCTTAGCCATGCTCAAGGTATCATGGATACACACTCACACACACACACACACGCACGGCTTGTAGCCTTAATTCAAGATGCAATAATTTTCTTATTAAGGGAGCATGCCAGCAGCAACCGACCTCCTGAATATGATAAAATTTACTGTCCGCTGGCTAAAGAAATCGTTTCTGGACACTGCTGCAATCAACGCGAGTTTTTGTTCCTGCCGACTGCAAGCATGAAATATCAATGCTTACTTCATGAAGGCGTCCTATATACGGTCACACTCAAATAATTTTTTCGCATTATTTACTCATTATTTCACCAGTCGTGGATCAAATTTTATCACCTACACGCAAATAAAATAGTTAAATTATACTCGAATTGCAGATAATTTCGTCAGTGCCTCACTATCAACAGACGGCAGAGGGAAACGGTCTCATTCAACAGCTCGCGGATATGCGAAGGCACACCATGCGCACAAAGCGGCGGCACCCCAGTGTGGCCAGGGCATAAAGGCAAAAAAATTTCAAGATATTCAAGATATTCAAGATGTAGTTGCTTTGAAATTCCATTCTTTTAAACTCAACTAAACGAGGGCGCAAAGAAACAAAATCGGGACAGACTTCCGTGAAAATTCTTACTGGGTTTCAAAACATATTGTCCTATGAACTCCTTGAGTCCTGCTTCAGAAGAAAGTAAAAAACAGTAAATTTTTTGAAAATGGCAAAAATGACGCCGAAGAACTCGCAGTATTCATGCTATCACTTTGAACACAAATAGGAGGACTACTTTACTAAGCCTAGTCGACCGATTGAGCTGTGCCCTAAACTCTACGTAAAGTGGAGTAACAGACTTCTCCCTTAGTGAAGGCAATAGTCTAAATATTCATAAATAACCTTTAGTAAGTACGTATAAGTCATTTGTTCGGCTTTGCATCACTGCTGCAAATGAAACACGGCAATGTTAAACACGCGTTACATGAATTTGAGTATAAATTTTCCCAGGCGTGTGTTTTGCTGCCTCAAAGTACCTCTCCCACACAGCCTCACTTGACCCTGCCGTCGCCCTCTCAGACTGCCTCGTGACACCAGACGCCGGTTGTGTAACACGGCAGGTAGCCTAGATACCAATGCTTTCTCTTCTTCATCCTCGAGTGGACATAATTTACTCTGTCAACATTTCTGATCTTCCGTGAGAAGGGAAGGAAGCGCCCATTCCTACGGCACAAGGAAAAAGATTTTTTTCAAACCATGACAGCAGAAGGCGTCCTGAACTACTGACTTGCTCTTATTTTCCGGCATACATAGTCTTACTAGTTTCTCCATGCCGCCAAATTGACGGAAAATTTCCTGTGTAATAATGTAATTTCCGGTATCACTGTTACGGACTGTCATCTCTGACATAACCTCGCCGATTAGACATCATTTGGACCTGTAAATATACTAAAGTATAAATACCGCGACAACCAATCGAATCTTGTTCACATTGTAAGGCCGTGTTGCCGCTTCCCAAATTGTAGTTTCAAAATTTAACGGTTACTCAACGTCACACCGCCGGTGAATAGTGGCAAAGCACGAAAGAGATTAATTTTCAAGTTGATCGGACAGGTTTTAATACGTGATCATCGAGTAAATCGGAAGGGTGTATTATCGTGAATAAAGGCGGCACATCAGTGTGGCCTGGGCGAGAAGGCCCGAACCACTTCCAAGGCGACCTTCATATGGTCAACTTGACCGGAATTTTTCTATAATTGAGTACATTTTCAAATGTAAAGAAATTATTCTCTTTTTTATGGAAATACAGGGTGACACAAAAAAAAGGGAGGAAATTAAACGCTTATAACTTATACATACGTACATTTTGTATAAGTTATAAGCGTTTAATTTCCTCCCTCTTTTTTTGTGTCACCCTGTATAATGAATATGTTTATTTATGGCGCGGGTACAATAACGTGCGAGCCAGCGGCCGGTCAAGGCAATGAGCATGTCAATATGTAAACCTTCACTTTACTTCTGACGGCATGTGCTGTTACTTTGATATGAAGCATGTAATTTGAAGCATTCATTCACCACGAGTAATTTTCATTTCACGCATCACTACAATCGAATAAGAAATGACTGCTGATGAATCAGACTCAGAAGAGACACTTCTCGTGGTCGCAAATAAGTTACAAGATACATACAAGGCTACTACGGCATATCCCATTTGCTGCAATACGCACTGTACGAGTGTGTAGGCTCATCAATATGTATTTACGTGATGAGCTATGAGTGATTGGATTTCCTGGGAAACGTGACTATGAGTATTCAGTTCAGTAATTACAACTAAATTCGAAACGCAAGTGTTTTATAATCGAAGTTAACAAAATTTAATAATTGTTGAACTCTAGAGTTCTTAAATTCTCAAGATTGCATCTCTAACTTACATGGTCAGATAACACGAGCTGTGAGACAAATGGGTGCAGACCATATATAGCTTCATTTATCTTTTGGTTGATTATTAGAACAATTGTTGATATTCCAGTTTGAGTGGCGGACGACAGCAGCCCCACCATGCCCGTTACTCCAAGATGAACATCTCTCGAAAGAAGGCATGTGTTTGCAAGCTAGAAAGCCGCCACATGGGCATCAGGTATGGCTCCAACTTTCACTCTTTGCCGTGGGTGACTTTTCTTCAAGTCTCATAGTCAGAGCAAAACAAATCGTTTTTTTTATTCGTCCATTAAAGATGCACTTCGTTGCACCATATGCTGTGCCTATTGGAATATCTGGCGGCGGAGATGATGGAGGTCAGAGAAACATTTTTAATTGCTGTTCTCCTTCTCTGTTCGTTTCCCTGACCAGACGTAAAGAAATGCTGCTGACCTCTAACACACAATGTACTCCGTTTACACAATGTACTACGGTAGCGAAGTCTTCGTTAAACAGGAGCGTTAATGTACTATTCACTCGTGTAGAGTGGGTACATCATCCTTTCGGAAGGCTGTTTTTGAACTTGGAATACGGGACGAATAATTCTCGCAATTACTCCTAAGCCCCAATACCAATTTTCCTCACCACTTGATACCGATTGCGGCTGCTGCAGTCAACATAACTCGAGCATGGGAGGAAGATATCAGTTAACGAGGGGCGTGTTTTCCCATACGCTTTAATTTATGTCGTATAGGAAATGGCCAACGTTTAAGTATAATATTAATTTCGCAGACGTTATTGTCACTTGGGCTTTTTTGAGTAGACTTGAACACATTTTTATGTTCAGTGACTACGCTGTGAAGAATCTTTTTCGGTAATGAACCTAATTTTGTCAGCCGAACCTTTTATTCTCTCGAAGGAGTTAATGGCTCGCAGCCCTCAATTAGATCAGGCAGGAAACTTTCGCACCCCAAGGTGCTACACATCTATCATTAATAAAGAATGAACTCTTGTGAACTCACAAATCTTTGTGCAGCTGACGCCGTAAAAACAGCAAAATTTCAACTTACGGATCCTGACGGCAACTCGCTCGAAATCAAGAAACTAGTTTTCATGCTACATGAAAACCTTGCTTCCGTTTAACTTCATACAGCACAATTCCCCTTCAGGAAAAAGACACATTTACAACCAGAATTTGGACTTTTCTTTTCTAAATTATAGTTAGAAAAAGCAACTATCCAACTAACTTATGAGCTCTTTCCGCAAGTATCCATGTCTGCCTGATTAGGCGCTATCGCAGCGCTGCCGCTTTCCCGAGATTTCAGGAGAAAACTCGATTGCTGCAAGCTCTGAATGGTTATAGATTCTTTCATCAAGTTTGTAGCAGCGCCGAGTACCTTAGATGCATTTCGGGATTCCTCCCAATCCAGTTATCCCAGCAACTTTAAGGAGATACTTGGAAATTCAAAGTAGAAGGCACTTACAATTAAGGTCGTTCTCTGTAAGTTTAACTGCAAAGAAAAGCTGGTCGCAAGCTTCTTACATTTTCCATGAAATGATGTCTTATGAAAATTTGAATCAATTCTAAAAATGAATAAATTTACAGGCGCACGATACTGTTAACTTCATTCATTCCATGCATCCCACTTTAGGCACATCAAAATAGGGGTCAATGCGCTCTTGGAAGAAATATTTCCTCACGTGTTCAACTTCCTAAAAAGTTTATGAACGATAGTTTTTTGGGATGACTGAGCCCACCAGATTTTCATTTAAATGTGCTTGAACTTTTATTTTCATACGCATTTCGCTGCAGTGATTTCATACACACTATGTCGTTCACTCCGAATATTCTTGATTCCTTCACACCCTCTAAAATGCTAACTGAAGAGACAATTTAATACTGCTGGCACGGCGATTTTGATAATAATACACGAGAAAAGAGTTGAATAAACCCATACATTACCGACGTAACACTGGCGCATTACGAATGAATATAATGAGACAATCATGAAATATGGTTACTAACACAGTATTAAAGTACTGCACCACAAGACGTACAGAAATTATCACTTGAAACTAATTTGATGACGCCAGTGATATGCGGATGGGTTACATTACTCAGTATCAAGTATGTTAGAATTGTCTTGAAGATTGCTGCAGGCATTACTAGGTTGAAACGGAGAATAATTTCTTCACTACTGAATATCGAAATACGAGAGGGTGTACTTAGGCAATCAATTTTACGATTTACTGTATTCATTACAACTGTGCTTTTTCATTTAAATTCGAAAGGCTGAAACCACATCTGTTGCTTACTTTCAACATTGTAATGATTTTATCTTAACATTGTTTTTGCGAGGCTTTGAAGAACAAGCCTGCAAATGATGGTGACACTCACTACTACATATTCAAGGGTTTCACGTGTCAAAATGCATTGGGCGCCCAACTGTTTTCTGAAATGTTTATTGATGATTTGAAGCAATACTTTCTTTGACGATTCTGAATGCTCTGAATCAGCTGTTTTTGAAGTGTTTGCGCTTTCCCTTCAGCAGAAGCAAGAATTTTCGAATATTTTCCTTAGGAAATAATAAGTTTTTAAGCACGCGAACTGTTCTCTGGGCATTCTTCTTGTGCATCTCGCTATCGCTAGAAAGTAATTTAAAAATTAGGGCCCATTTATGAATGTTAAGATTTCATGTAGAGAGACGTTTTCAGGATCGTGCCATCAAAATTTGATTAATGCATATTTTGACTATCACAACTCCGTAAGCATTTGTTGACGATAGCAACTTGTGAATAGCATTCAAATCATTTGAACAATTTATTACCAACAGGTGTTACATGGGCTTAAAAATTACAGACATAAATTTTTTAAACAATATCAATACATATTTTTAACCTGTGGGCCCGAAGAAGCTGTGAGACTATAGTCATCTTACAGAAACTAAATTCTAATATCATTCATATATTTGAATGATGTATATATATACATACATCAATACATATTGCACAAGATGACGTATATATATAAACATATATATAATCTAGTGCACTACCCTTAACGTATACAAGCCTGATAAAATGAGGGACTTATTGAAATGATGAAATGTAATAAATTTTTAAGAATTTCACAGTGTCTCGCCGATGAAAAGCTGTAGCTTCAATAGCATGCTTGAACTTACAATTTACACACACACGATATGAGACTATCATATAAATAACTACCGACATCGATACCTTTATAAGAAATAAGATTCAAGATTCAAGGGTTTCTGGCTCAAGTATTAAGGCAGGATTCAAGGATTCAAGATTCGCTTTGATCGCTTGGAGCGTGCTTTCCTCACAAATGGTAGAAGGGAATGAGTTCCAAGCTTTAATACCATTGTAGTGAAAACTAAAGAGGGATTATGCGTAAGAGCAGCAAGAAAGTATGTTTAAATTTACTTCAGTTTCTAGGTAAACATTCATTTGAACAGCACCAATGAATATTGTGACAATTGAACAGCAATGCATGATACATTGCGCTATTCAACGATCGTATGAGATGATGCATGCACTACTTACCTTTTACAAAGACGCTTTTTCATGGGCAGCAAGCAAGGTTTAGAGGTCGAGTGTCTCACTGCACGTCAGCGTAGCAGGTAGCGCTTGCCGTACAGCCAGCGCTCGAGTGCGGTTGCCCCACCAACACCCGCTTTATATAGGCAGAGGCGCCCTAGGGAAAGGCGGCGCTCCAGCGCACATGGAGGGGCATCGAGAAGCGATCTTCTCCCTCTTCATCAGCAAACCTCACTTCTTCCGGGTTCTGTAACCTTCAAATTAATTATTCTCAAGTAGGGGTATCATTAACGGACAATTTTTAAATAGAAAATTAAATGATTCTGTCACCTTCAGATTCATTAACATAATGAATGTATAATATGGAGTGGTAATTTTATAATGATAAATTGAATGGTTCTGCAACTTTCCATTTAATTATTATCATGATTGTTTATTAATTAAGGATAATTTTAAACTGAGATCCTACTGGAGGACTTTGATTCACAATTCAGTCAGTTACACTGAATTAAAAAGTAATTCAACAAAGTATTTGTGCTTTTCATTTTTTAGACCACCTAAATTCATTACCTCAAATGCAAATTCCATTGTTGAATGAAAATAAATTTTCTAAGTGAAGTAAAAAATGTACGTCTGCCCAGTGGGAAAGTACAGTATCACATATTTGACTTAACTTCAACGTAAGTAAGAAACTCTCAATGTTTGTTCGATATCATGTTTGAATCGTACTTGAGGTTCTTTGTGTGTTTTTTTTAGAAGAACATTGCGGACGCGGGCATGATATGGCCGGGTATGATATGGCCGGGTATGATATGGCCGGGTATGATATGGCCGGGTATGATATGGCCGGGTATGATATGGCCAGGCATGATATGGCCGGGCATGATATGGCCGGGCATGATATGGCCGGGCATGATATGGCCGGGCTTCCCTACAAATGTTGGCCGCGTATGTGCAGTAATACCTCGTGCATGTTAGTAGGAAGGAAAAGTGGAGTAAGATTTTCATTTTTGGATTTAAAGAGAACGCAGATTTTAAGTTAACGTTTTATAAATACTTTCAGGACTATTATTACCTTCAACAGCTTGAAATACAGAGAATTGTGTTGGTCGTTCTTAAATACTCACTATTTCAATCGTGCCGTAAAATTAAATCAAATTATTTGCCGTAAAATTAGATCAAATTATTTGCCGTACAATTAAATCAAATTATTTGCATGCTTGTTCTCATCAGATGAAAGTTTTCTTCACCTCAGAGAAGCCGGGAAGAAGTATATTCACTTTTACTCGCTTAATGAGGACACTAGTTTTTCTTTGCCTCTACTTGTAATAAAATTTTCTTGCTAGTACGTTTAAAAGAGATTCGAAGAAGACGAATTGCAATGCGTAAATATTTTGTTTAAGTATTAAATCGCTGAAGTAAGCATGAAAATAGGAAGTCCTAAATTCCAGACAAAGAACAAGTAAACTAGTTCAACTTTAGTAAACTAGTTAACAGAATTGTTAACAGTTAACAGAATTAGTAAACTAGTTCAACTAATTCCCACAAGAAAGATTTCTCGTTAAATTAACCCTACGTAGGATTTCACTGGCGGGACAACGCAGCGATGATTGACTACTCCTATGTGATGAATACCGTAAGAGGCTTTTGGACTCGTGACACGAACTGCAAGGAATGTGTCTCGCTACACTCTCATCATCGTCCCAAAGTCTCAGTCAGAAAACCAAGTACAAAACCCCCGCATAGAGCGATAGATCGGTTCCAGTGATTACGCGCTCTACAGTCGTCCTCCGCATAAAGCGCAATGTCGGTTCCAGCAAACAACCGCTCCACAATCACCAAATAGCGAGGAAAATATTTGTTTTATGAAAAGTAAACAGTGCTTGTTATAGGAAGCAAATAAGAAAATAGAGCGGTAATTTGCCAGCACCGATCTATCACTCCATGCAGGGGACAACTGTGTTGTCTGTGGACTGCGGACTCCCCCCTCTAAAGTCGGGGACCCTCTGGTGAAGAGGAGGGCAAAAAGCCTCCCGCCGCCACACCAGCGCCGCCTGTCTAAGTTTTTCAAGTTTTTATGCCTGCCAAATTATTTTGGTGATGAGGCTGCATTTAGATTTATACGGAAAACTAGTTACAGCCATAGGTAAAAATGCAACGAGTTGCATTAGCTTTTTGCAGAAAACTAGCAGCATCCTTAACATGAAGATGAATTAATAAATCCATATTGACCGTAAATCCTTAAATCAAGTCGACAAACGATTGTTCAACGCTAGCATCAAGTCAACAAAATGTTTTGGACGAGTGCCATATATTGGTGCGGTAAAATACTTTTTTTACTGGGTCGTCAGTCCCCCTAAAGTCTTTACGAATTCATTGGCTGACAATTTTATGGATCTAGATTAGATCACACCAGACAGTTTCTGGTAATTCGTATGCTGAAAGAAATTCAGACGTCTATTTTCGGCAGCATTAATATAAAAGTTGGTTCCTCCTAATATTACTAGTATCAATTTACTCACGGAATGATTCAAATAAATTCTGTGTGAGGATCATAAACTTGTTAACAAGTTTAGCAGTCCCCTGTTAATCTTTTTATATTATACACGATCTACTCTTCTACATTGGTCTCCATAGCCATCGATGTTTAGATTCTACGATTACAGAATTTTATTATTCATGGCTACTCATGAAAGAAGAGATCCATCGAATAGGAAAGGCCATATTATGGAGAGATCCTCAGTTGCTATTTCTCACAGATGTAAAAAGTAAAGAAACTGAAACGTGTTATCAGCGTGAGAGCACTATATTCGTTGTCATAAAATAACTCATTGACCAAGTTTGAATATTAATGTCTGTTCTTTATATTCAGTGATCTCGTATAAAGAAGAAGATGATTAATTTTGTTGAGGCTGAATTTGGTTCGTAGAAATTTCTCTAAGATTTACTCTCAGTTTCAAGAAATTATACAGAAAACCAAAACATACTTGGGCCCTGGTGCCAAGCCCACCTTAAAGTGCGACAGTCTTCAAAATGAGTTGTTTAAACTCAAACTGTATTCCGTTGACAATCATTGAGGTAGGATTTTTAAATTTGTGATTATATAGTTAAAAAATTAGTTTGAATTTTAGATACGATTCTCATTGCCACTAGCCTAATGAGCTTTTCTACATAAGCAACCAGCGTAGAATGTTCACTTACCTATTACGTCAATTTTATAAATTGCGATGAAATTCAAATCCTTGCCGTTACTTTATGTACACATGGTACACATGTTCAAATTCATACTCTCTTGTAATCATAGTAATTATATGGTCATCCTACTGTAGTTTTTATGAAAGATCTTTCAATTGATAAGTACTCGTTTGACTCTAGCCACGGTATAGTGTCCCGCTGAGTGTTGGCTTAGGGTATTCCATATTATGATACCGAGGTGTCCATCTTCTATGGCATGTATTATTTCTCTCTCAAATATCATCGTGGTTATTGAGAACAACTGTGAAATTTAGCCTTCGCCTACACCAACGCAGTTCGCTAACTTCTTTTTTACTCTTGCAATCAGGTTTTAATGAGCACAAAGCTACAGTAAATAGGAACAAATTGAATAACATTATTACGAGACAACCTACGTGTTCCACTGAGAAGTAATCCTTTTTTTATCGAGTTTTATTGTCAATTTTACAGGAATTTCGTACATCAAAACCAACCATGCCCAACTTTTTTATAAACCCTAGTAACTAGAGTTTCCCCTATTTTTGCTATACGTCGATATAAATCCATTTTACAATCAAAGCCAAATTCTTCTTGTCGAACGGAGCGACGTATCCGCAAAGGAAGTGTGTGCTGTCCGGACGCCAAGAGGCCCTGCTGTGGGAAGGCTGTCGAGTCTTTTCAGGATGACCTTTGCCAGGGGCCTTTAAGTAACCACATCTATGGGTTTCCTGAATATTTGGGGGGTCATGTGTAACCGAAAACCAGTTCTCCGGCGCTCATCGTGCATCTGCAGCCGCACTCCTGTGCTCTCTGTGGCGCTCGAGCGCGAGGACAGTCTCTTCTCCAATACTTCCGAAGCGCCCCAAATGTCAGTTTGCTTGCGAAATCGAGCGGCCAATAAAATTGTTTTGCGAAATGTATGTGTTTGGGAAATTTGGGCGGGAAATTCAGCAGGTCGGGGAATCATAGCGTAAAAATGAGACCGTTTTTCGTGTAATGTTTTTTTTACTGCTAAAAAATATTTTCTGCNTTTCGTGTAATGTTTTTTTTTTTGCAGCTAAAAACTATTTTCTGCGAAACATGGAGCTATTGAAAGTCTTTCTAGTATATATGATGTCACTCCTTTGGCATTAAAAAGAAGTTTTTTTTTCTACACATACTATCAGGGGATGATTCAAAGCTCCAGTTCAAACAACTCCAATTCTGAAATAAATCTATTCGCAAATTGCCTTTCAAAACCTGTCGCTAGCCACGTCTGGCATAACGAACTTGTAACCTGCTGCGCGCGTTGTATGATTCGCGTATGCAGATTTATAGCTTAATTCAGTAACCTGAGAGCTAATTTTAAGACAAGCTCCGAGTTGCCGAGTTTTTAGAAAGTTTTACGATAACTGACTGCTAACATTTTTTTTCGCCCATTCACTTCAGATGTAAGGTTGAAGCTGAATCTCTTGTATTTCTCAATATACCAGCTGGAGTTTGTATAACGTGTGACACACTCATCAGGAGGGTCGTACAGGTTATGAAGTGCACACTTGTAATGATGGCTTTACCTTCACAGAAGGTGGTGGAGCAGCTGCCAACACATAGGTTCTATTATTTCTCGAAATATGGAACTTCCAGGGCACATTTTTAGGGGTGATTTCAGGAACTTCTTTTGAGATAAGTGTAATTTTCAACGTGCGTTGTCAAGGTAAACTCTTCCCTTAACACCAACAGCTCATATCAGCGTGCGTTGTTAAGAGATAGTGCAAGCGAAAATTTTGTGCGGACGTATTTCCAGGTTTACTTTTGACTCGGTAGTTTTCTTACGGTCTGTTGAAATATTTAAGGAAGCTGGTGGTAAAGCTGACCGTCTTCGAGACGTTCTCAAAATAAACGCAGAATATAATCTTTACATTTTCTTAGCTTCAGTGAGTTTCCTTAATGAAGAAACAAGGCTTAGCAAGATTGACATTAATGTGCGAATGATACGTGCTCATTTATCACAGCGTTTGTTGCTTAAAAGTTGAAAAAAGTTCATTCTCCTAGTTTTTTCTCCGTGATAATTTCGAATTGACTTAAATGTAACTGCGTATCTTAAATCTTACGTACCTGCGTTTGGAATTTTGCTAAAGTATTTTCGATTTGACCTCACCAGCACAATGTGCAAACCAAACCTAAACGATCTTGTCCTCTTCCACAACAATAAGCCCTTACCGATTATTGCTGTAGGAGTTTACGAAGAAAATCTCCTGATAAGTCATTATGCAGTACTTTAAAAGGATAAAAGCTCCTGAAAATTATCGCCATGAAACTGCTGTACAGTATCACAGATACATAATATATTTATTTATTATAATAAGGGACACCCAGGATCCATATTTTAGGGTAAATATTTGGAAACATCCACTGGGCTTTACATTTATTACCCAAGCTTTTGCACGCCTAAGCAGGATGCGTTTCCAAGGGATGAAACAGCGAAAATTTTAGATAAATGGCATGCTACGCCGTAAATAGGCTACGTCGACAAAAATGACAAAAATAAATGCAATATTGACGGGCAAAATTTAACCGAGGTCACGATTATGGTGGATGAAACAGCGATCGAATTTGAAGAAAGAACACCATCGGCTGAAATTTTGCAAGGTTGATTTAAGGAGAGGGTCATACATTTAAGAACATTATAAGGACCTGATGATAGAATTTGGATTGAACTTATTATAGAGAAAATGAAAACTCACGTGCCTTAAGCGTGCGTAAGCTTTCGTAATAAATATCAAATCCAGTGGATGTTTCAAAATATTAACCCTAAAATAATATATTTAATATCTAAAATCGGTGGGCACGTTTGTCGTGGACACGCCGTGCATGAACCCACATAATGGATGACACTTTCATTCTTGAGTGTGTCACGCTTTAAGAATCATTCTGAAAGTTTCAGAGGATTATATTAATTCAAGATGATAGCAAGAGAAAATATTGGACCTAACGAAAAATGCATACCAAACACCAGTACGCATGGCACTGGTACGTACATGGAGTCTGAGTCTTGCTGTGGGTGATAAATTCCAATATAATTTTTAATATCAAGGTAGGAGATATGAATGTCTTTGGTTGATAAACAAATTGGCTAACCATGAAATAGCAATTAATTCTCCAAAAATGCTACGTTGTGAATCTAGTAGGCTTCTAGATGCATTTTATTCACATTCGAATCTAAATTTGATCAACTGGCATGTTCAGTCTACCAAGTCTTTGTCGTGTTCTAGAATAGTATAAATTAGGATTATTTCCACTTAATGCATGTTGAGTGATCTATTTAATAAATATATATCGTAAGGGATTTTCAATAATCCAATAATAATCGATTGTATATTTTGGTCACCCCTGAAGGCATGCTATGTTTAATAGCCTGAAAATTTGGGAAGTAGGAGTATCCCACTATATAACAATAGCCCTATGTTGCTTGCTTGGTCCGTCCTTCCGTCCGTCTGTCACGCTCTTAAGAATTTAGATAGGAGAAAATTTCCGGTTCTGTGCTGCTAACAATCAGCGAGACTGTCGGAGAAGATAGTTCGTAACAGTGATACTGCAAATAACAATATTTCACGTCAGATTTACCGTAAATAAGAGGGCATCTTAAAAGAATTACATCATGAGACCCGCCAGTTTTGACGAGACGCATCTACTAGTAATACATATTTCAGATGACGTTTGATAAATTTACCTTTAACACGGTAAATTTAACAGGTAAATTTACCATCAACGTGAATATCCCAAAGAATCAAATCTGCAAATAAATTGCAATTGCAGGTAACAGTATTTATTGGGTAATTTAAACTTGCCTAGCTTACTGCAAAACTTGAAATTTCAACTGTACATCTTATTGATAACTTCTCGAATGAATATCTGATCACCAAATTGATCAAAACACCCTGAAGACAATCACTTTTCTCTTGTGAACAGCAAGAGGAGGCAGTTTTCTCGTTACAACGGCAAGTCCTGTAGCATGGATACCGCGCGCCAGGGAAACTACACAACACTTTCGGACTCGTGACCTGTAGAGGACATTCTCGAAGTCCAAAAGCGTCTTCACGGGCTGTTCGTTGCTGTGGCAGCTCACGAAGCAGGGCTCAGAGAGTGCGTGCTTCCACGAGTGAGGCTTAAATAATTGAATCTGGACTCCCTGGCATCGCCAATCAGTTTCTGGTGTGATGCGAAATCGAGGGTTGAGTTCCTGGGAACTATATCTTGCCACGATCGTGCCTGCTTTCCAAATTGCTTTCCATTGTCTTGAGACCAGAACGAGAGGAACAAACTGTGTTTATGGCTTCTAATAAATTGAGTTGGGACTCGATGATCGCTTGCCAAAGCAGGGAAGTTACAGTTACTGCAAGTGAGGAGCGAATGGTCGAGCTAGGTGAGTAATGAAAGCAACTGCGTCAAATCCCGCGAGCGTACAAGGGATGCTGCTCAAAATCATTTCAAGGATGAACCAAAATCTTATATATTATATTTTACCGGGACTTTATAAGTGTGAATTTAAATAAATAAAATTTAGACAGTATATAAAAATTTAAAACTGAATAAAAATTGCTTGAATCAGACAAGTTAGTAGGAGAACACGAACCGCAAAGTCGAGGAAGCGGACGTTCCTGCGGCGTGTGTGGAGTGATCCGACTCAATTGTCGGTCCAACAACAGCAAAATACAATAAAGCATGAACAAGAGTATTTCCAGTTTTATTATTAATGAAACAAAACTGCGTGACATATTCAATTAGAAAGCGAAACATTATTGTTTACTTTTTACTATATCTTATTTTATCTCATTTTTCTTAAGACCAGCGGGAGCGAACGCCCAACCCATCCGGTGACATGAAGTGAAAGCAGCGCAAGTACGGGAGGAATGAAAATAACAATTGCCTGTTTCTAAAAATCGGGAAAGTTCCAAATCCGAAGTCAAAATGAAATTTTTGTGCGGTACAACCTAAGGTACTGAAGATTTTTTTTTACTCAGCCGTCCAAGGTCTAGCAAAGATGACGCTGCTTCTGCAGCTTCTTTGTAAACAGCTGAGCACTCTTCTTCCTCCCCCCTTTCGTTGAAATCGCTGTCTTTTTCAACACTGCGCTCATTAATCAGCGTCACATACCTCGATGGAAGCATCTAGAACAGCGCGAGAATTTCTCGAAATCCCTGCCAAATTCCGGGTTGGTTTTCGCTAGGGGGTATCTTCAACAACCCTGCAATGGGACCGCCGAGCTTGAAACTATACAGGCGTCACCAAATGGCGTTACCAAATGGTGTCACCGCAGCTTAACCGTTCATTAAGTGCTCTTAAAATATCCAGCACTTTGTTTCCAGCGTTTATAACGAACTGCCTTTACGTATTTATTTGCTATTCAATTTCACCATACATGATATCAGTTGCAATGTTACCATATCTCGTAACTACTTTTCAACCAGCTTTTGCGTGGTAATACTTTTTTAACAGCAACACCCTGTACTGCGCACTACCATGCAACAACACGCACGCACACAAAACTGTTGCAATAACCACGTCCTGCCACACACAACCACTCTACAAGGCGGATTGCTGGCTTCCTTAGCGTGCAGAGTGTAGTGACCGACTGGGCGGACGATGAGAGTGTGCTTTTTCGTTAAGGTTTTCAGTTATACTTCATATGAAATTACCTTTTTCGGTCATTTTAAATACCTGAGTTATTTTTATCAACAAGGGTGAACAAACAGGGAAGAATCGAAATTTTTAGTTTCTTTATAAAATACAAAAAATATCAGAATTTAAAAAGAATATTCTCTTTAAGCAGTAAGGAGAGATTGCACCTGTAGCCAAAGAAGCTCGGACTTCACGAGCCGACTACTGTAGCAACATCAATACACTACAACCCATATTATGATAAAATGAGCCTAAGCATTTCTCTTTACAATTTTAAACGTAAAAACATTCGGCTGAACTCTCATAAAACCGCGTAAATATTCATTTTAAAAGATTTAGGGCGCACAATTTACATTTGCTTGTTATTTTAACATGATGCCTAGTCTATGAACATCCAATGTTACGTTTGAATTAATCATATTTTTAGAATTTTCTCAGAGGAAGATGAACAAACTTAACGAACATTTGTTGTGAAAATACGGAGCAGGGCTCTGGACAGAGATTGAGAATCGAATGTTTACATATTTTTTCCCAATATGCGTGCACTGATCATGTTTACTGATGATGAAGGATTTCCGGAGCTAAAGAGTTCACCGAATTACCTTTACTTTCGAGCCATACTTTTATTTACAATCACCGAAATGAAAATAGGTTCTTTCTGATTAAGGTCACTCTCATTGGAGAATTATGACATGTACAGCTTTGACAACTCAGTACCGTCCGTATTTTAGAGGATCATTTCTATAGCGTGTCGTCGTCATTGCAATCTTGATATCTCAACCCACTGAACTTGGCCTCAGCCGAAAAGGCTATATTTTCTGGAGAACGGAGAACGGCCTCAATATTGCCATAAATCATGGTACACAATATGTTAGGATTAGTTTTTAAATATCATTATTCAAGTCCTCGTTATGCACCGTGTGTACACATAGTTGTCTGACATTTTGCTTATAATCCGTTTAGACGTTCGTGTTAGAGCATGAAGGGTGCTTTTATGAATTTTATTTCAGATGTAAAGTCAGATAAAGTTCTGTGAGAAAGCGATTCTTAGCTCCCAATTATTGTACTCATGAATTTTAGTCAGTCAATATCAATGTATTCCAACATGCAAAGGAAGAATTAAGTAAGATAAACAATCGTTTTATTTTTAGACTTGCCGCGAAAAACTGACCCCAAAATAGAGGAATACGGGAGAGATTTCCCAACGAGCAGCGCTGTTTCTCGGTATTGGCCGAAATTTGCAGCGGTGATTAATTAGCGAACTGTCGAAGAAGACAACGGTTTCAATCAAAGGATCAAGAAAAAAAGAGTGCTCAGCTGTGTAGAACAAAAATGCAGAAGTAGCATCTTCTTTGCTAAACCTTGAATGACCGAGTAAAAAATTAAAAATTAAATCTTTAATATATTAGTTTGTACTGCTCCGATTTTCATTTCGACTTCGGATTTGAAATTTTCCTGGTTTTTAAAAATAGAGGCGATAATTATTGTTTTTCTCAGCCTTTCTCTGCTTCCGCTTCTTCGCCACTTCTATATTCTTTCACCGTATGGGTTGGTTTTCACTCCGGTGAGTTTTGAATGTATTATGCTTGAAAGATTACTCTCAGGGAAATTGATGAGGATACTAAAATTTCACCTATAAGTTTGAAGCAAAAAGTAGATGTGCACAATGATTACGTGATTATTTTTCAAAGCCAGACTATTCAAAGCCTGTCTGGCTTAGAGAAGGGCCCATACTGCTGCGAATGTTGGACTTACTTAGGTCCTGCTGGATTTTGAAGTCGTGAGAAAGTTTAGTCATACACTTTCATGCAATGAACACTTCAACCTGGAAAATTAGGCAACTTAAGAGCCTATGAATGTGCTTTTAACTTATTTCTACAATAAGACAACTAACCTTCATACGTAGGGAAAATATTGAAAATGTATTTTTTATAAATGTATAGCATTATTTCTTTTTCAAATCAATTGTGAACATCTAATTTTAATATTTTTCCTATTAGTGATATGTTTTCGATAATGAGATAAATTGCTGTTCGTCTATTAAATGTTTTGTGAACGTATCAGGTATTCTACAGCTCGTGTGGATCAAAGCATTACTTAGCAAGATAAGTTCTTAAAACAATATCATACGACCCGCCACATTGCTTCGGGAATCTTTTCCATAAAAGGCTAGTACGGCAATCACTAGCGGTACTGACCGGACCAAAATCTCTATCTCGAGTATAATTTTTATCTCTCACAATGGAGTGTTATTTCAAATAATTGTTCTTGTTGTAATTTAACTTAAATTTATGCATGTGGGTAATAAATTTTCATTAGTTATATAGTCACAAATAGGTAGCTTATGATAGAATCAAACGTGTTCTCTCTCCGATCAATTCTCGTTTGTTTCAGTGCTTCGCGGCATTGATGTATCTCGTTCGTTTAATAAGAAACGGTATTAAATGCAACACAGTTGACATTCAACACATAGTTGGGGTTACAGTGTATTATTGCGACTGACGTGTGAGTGATATGAGGAAGTTGAGACTTTCCTTTTATAAGGAAGCACTCAGTATTTCCGCAAAATCAGGTTGCTCCAGCTGTGGGTAATCTGTGGTTCCATGAGTTTACTCTCATATTCACTACTACCGATTGTTCATTGAGACGTAACGCTATGTTTTAATAATATTTGTACATAATGTTATTGATTTTAGAATTTCGTCATCTTTATTAGTTGCTACTACTCTGATACTTCATCATGAATTCATCAATCTTGAATTTTTTCGGCTTCTAAATACTGCTAGCTTCTCTTTTGTCCTCACTTCTAACATATAATAACCTACCTGATGTGACATTTTTTCTCTACCTATTAGAATAGTTACAGATTTTCTACAAAAACAGTGTCGGGTAGTCAAAATCACTGTTAGTAATACGTCTGTTTTTAAAAATGTAGTAGAGTAAATGAAAATTGTGACGTTCCCCATCTGTGGATCGGAAGGTACTGATGTGTTCAATTCCTACATCCCAGGGCTGTGTCTTAAGGATAAAGCCTTAATTTTTAATTCTGCCTATGTAGAATTTACATTATTTAACTTTTTACATGTCAAAAGTATTAATCACGGGCTTAAAACATTTCTTACGAGTTATGGTTAAATCCGACTTGAGCTAACGCATTGCATTTCGCTTATCTAGTATACTTCGATCCATTTATTAGGAATCGGAATATAAGACTTGTCGTAAATTATCATATTTTAAGAGATTGATGTTTTATTAAACTTTTATAAGTAGCAGTGGCGTTACTCAATTTATGTATACATAGATGAGTAAAATATATACATATATATGTGTGTGTGTTACTAACTATATGGCTTAATTTTATCGTTTACAAATTTAAAGTATAAATTGTTCAAATGTATTTCCAGTTATTTTGTGTCCAATGTATTATAGTATTCACTTGTATAGTTTTATTAATTTAATCAATTTTTGTTTTTTTACACAAAAATTTTTTTATTATTTGCTTAGGGTAGATATTGATTAAAAGGTAGGAATATCTCAATATCATGAATTAGATTAGTAATGTGAATTCTAAAAGGGGGATAATCAGCTGTAAGTAGGTGAACAGCTTGGCTGCCATGGTAGAAAAAACAAAAGATTTTATTAATAGATTTAATTTGAATTTTGCAGTAAAAAGCTATTTCTATAATTTTGCTTAAATGGAAAGATATAAAACTTAGAAGCTGTGTTCACATAACCTTGTTTTGACAATGTACTTGTCATTTTTCTACTCGGGAGGCAGAGATAGAGGTTAATATTTACTTTACTGTGGCCATCTGCACAGAGCATTGAATTTATATAAGAGCCTCCATTTTTGTGTTAAGGGATAGAAGTTCTATCCATGAGTTTATAATTTATATTGTACAACTTGACTCTTGCATAGGGGCAGGAGTCAGATTGTACAACATAAATTATTTTTTCACTATATTTCTTTGTCATAAACTTTTTGAAAGTAAGTTTTTACCACTCAAAAAAAAATTCCTATCCAATGACATCAAAATGAAGGGTATACAATGAATAGGATGCGCTGTAGTTGGCTGTAGCAAAGTAATAAATAGCCATGCATCCAAAGTTTAATGTAAATGTTTTTTGTGCATAAAAAGTTTATAATAATAAATATGTTTTTGTTCATTTGCAACTAAATTTTCAATAGTTTGAACAGATTGGCAATGCTTCCAATCTTACACTGTAAATTTTGCCTCTTTGAGTTAAAATTTGAAAAAGTAGCAACCATGAAGTATTATTCCGATATATTCAATGTTGAAGTTAATATATAGTATAGACTAATTTGATTTTTTTAAACTTCAGGTACTGATGTTTTTATTATTGAATATTATGCTATTGTGAATAAATTTAAATAAAGACTTCATTGCTCTTCATAATATTTAACTACTCTATGATTTTTTTTTAATATCCAATTATAATTCAATTTTATTACATTTTACTGATACTTGCTAATCCATATGTATTATGCCATGGGATTTTGGTATGTAGTTTGAAATTTTATAGTATTTACTTTTATAAAGATCTTTATTAGTCTTGCTAGTGTTAACTTGTCTTCTAAAATTTTCATTTTATGGTGTTTTATCACACCGTAGAGATTGATATTATCTTTCATCTATATGTGAAAGTGAATTGAATTAGCTGTTAGTGAAGTCATTACAAAAAAATAATTAATAAGATTCTCATGCTTGAAGTTGGGGTTAATGTTTACTTGCAAAAATGGTGAAACTTACCACATCTCAATTGTATTTGTATTTAAGGGCAGCTCTAATGTAGGTTATGTAACTGACAGCCACTGTTTTAATATTATCCCAGCATAGTGCGTTGATATTGTATTATATGGTGTCCATTGTAGCTTTTTCTAGGTTGCTCTAGCTATTTAATCACCCTTTTTCCTAAGAACTATGTTTTATTATTCAATATTTTCTGCTTAAATGGGCATTAGGATTCACTGTCTAGTAACATTGTCCACAAAATTAATGTTTTGTAGGTACAGAATTTTCTAAATGAATAGCTTGTATTCTTTATTCAAATTATTTGCCTATGTTATCAGCTATTGAAAATTGATTTTCTTTGGTGTAAAAATTAAACCAGAAATATGACCCTTCAGTATGATACTTTAATAATCCAAGCTTGAATAGATAAATTAGTTAACAGAATTTGGATACATTGCTGTCTTGGATTGTTAAATGAAGGTGGATCTTTTTTCATTTTTATGTGATTTTTTTATCAACCCTTAATGATGAAGTTTCTATTATTATTATTATTTTTTTTTCAGGAGTATCAGCACCAATCATGGCTCCAGACATTAAAGCTGCTCTTAAGGAAGCCAAAGCTGGCATCAAGGAAAATAATTTTGAACAAGTCATCAAATATTGCAAGATAGTTCTTAAGCATGATAGAAGTAATTATCAAGCTTTAGTTATGTTTGCAAGAGCATGTCAAGAGCAAAGCAAGTTTGAAGACTCCAAGAAAGCATTGTTGCTGGCAAGTACAGTGGAACCTAACACACCTGTTGCTTGGCAGGGGTTGGCTACCCTGTTAGATCTGCAGCCTCAGCTCAGCACACCTGTCGAGTCCATCAAAGTTTATGGAAAACTTGTTGAATTATTTGATTCAGGACCAAAACACAATGCTTTTTTACGCAAGTTGGCCTCAGCTCATGAAAGTGCAGGAGATGCCTTGAATGCAGCTGATGCTCTTGGCAAACTATTGAGTTTAGTCAAAGATGAAGACAAAAATGCTGAAAAAGAGGTTGCACAATCTATAGTCAACATTCTATGTCCTGTACAAGACACATTGAATGAAGAAAGACTTCAGCAGTTGCTACAGACTGTGAAGACTCTTCTCAGTGATTCTGTTTTAGGAAACAATGAAACCAATTACAAGCTTTATCTTTCATTATGTCACAAGACTGGTGACAGAGCAGAGCTACTTACTGCAGCCACTAAGATGGCAGCCTTGTTTCGGACTGCTTATCCTTTGGAATGGATTGCTCGAGTGTTTGTGCAAGATCACGTCCCGTGGCAGCATCACACCTCTGAGTCTCAATTATCATGGTCTGATTGTGAGGCTTCCATGTCCCATCTTTTTGAGCTATACCCAGCCACCTTATGGGGCAATCTTGCTCTTGGATTGCATTTTGAAGAATCTGGACAGCTGAAAAATGCTCTATTGTGCTATTTAAAAGCATGTGACCGTAGTAAAAGCAGTTTCAGCAACACTGCTGGGCAGCCCATTATATGGTGGCGCCTCTACTTGGAAGCTTTGCAAAAAGCCAAGGACTGGCCTACCATAGAGTCAACTGTGACTCGCATCCTTGCAATTCTCTCAGAAACTGGGGCCAAATGGCCCAATGCAGGTGAAGATGTTACTGTGGTAAATGAGAACCTAAATTTGCTTAAAGCTAAAGCCCTCATGCAAATGGGGCATGAAAAACATTACACTCTTGCCATTTCAATCTTGAAAAATCTTAGTACACCTGCTAGTGATTTAGTTATTGAATGTCTTCTGTATACTGACCTAGATGCTGCCAGATCTGAACTTAAAAACTTGAAGTCTTCTTTAGAGAGTGACACATATGATGTTTTATTTGCAAAGTTGTTGTTTTTAGAAGGGGATTTGGAAAATTCACAAAAATATCTTGAAGAAATTCTTGGTAAGAATGCCAACAGTGTTGAGGCCCTAGTTTTGCTGGGTCGTATTCACCAGAAAAATAAAAATGACGCAGCTTCCTTGAGCTGCTTGTTGAGAGCTGCAAAACTTGACTCCACAAGGGGGAAAACCTTCCTTTACTTGGGCCATCACTACCGTCGGACTGGAGACAAAAACAAGGCTTGCAAGTGCTATCAGAAAGCCTACAATCTTGCACCGGTAGCTGAGGAAGAGGGCTCAGCACTTTCTGATATCTACAGGGAACTTGGCGAGTATGATAAAAATTTTGAGTTGCTCAGTGCTGCCACACAAGAAGGGGCAAGTGGTGGAGCATGGGCATGGCTAAGGATGGGCCTCCATCATCTCTCTATCCACGATGCACAAAAGGCAATTTCTGCTCTACAACGTTGCCTTCAACTTCAGCACAACCATCGCCAAGCTCTGGAAAGTCTGGGTGATGCGTACTTGGCTAGAGGGTCTTACACTGCTGCCCAAAAGGTCTATGAGAGAATTTTAACTCTCGACCCTAAGGCTGTATATCCTCGGTGTCAGATTGCCAAGATACATTTGTGCGTAGGAGAGCCTCTCATAGCTGTAACGGAGTATGAAGAGCTGATGTCAATGTGCAATGAACCTAATTTGCGTTTAGTCACTTTGCTTGGCTTAGCACAAACACATTTTGTGCTAGCTTCTCTTCACACTTCCACTACTCATCTGGACAACACGTTGTCCCACTGTGCAGTGGCTATTAAGCTTTTAGATGAAGCTAGAGAGTTACAGCCAAATTCTATCAGCATCTGGAAGCTACTCGGTGATGTGTGTAGTCTTCTCCACCGCCTTCCTCATAACTTGAGCTGTAATAAAATTGAAGTCCCTGCCAGGCTTGTCAAACCAGGTTCCGAAGCTGGTCAGTTGGAGAAGGTTTCCCTGATGACAGCGCTGCAGCTGGCGAGCAAGTGTTACGGCGTTGCTGTCAAACTCAGTGATGCAGACCCCATGTTGTGGCACGACTTGGGTCTCAGCTTCTACCTCGCCGCCAAGCTTGCGCACAGCAAAGGAGAGGGTGAAGTGTCTCAGACCGTTAGTTCAATGATGCAAAGAGCTCAAAATTGTCTCAAGAAAAGTTTAGGCTTGTCTCCCTTGAATAGTGAGGCATGGAATACTCTTGGACTGATCGTTGTACATCCGTTAGTGAAGAACATGGCTCTCGCGCAGCACTGCTTCATCAGAAGTGTTCAGCTGCAGCCAAGTGCAGGCAACTGGACGCATTTAGGTGCATTCTATTTAGTTGGCGGTGAGGTTCAGCTTGCTCACCAGGCCTTTTGTCAGGCCCAGGCCCTGGACCCGCGTTTCGTAACGTGCTGGACTGGACAAGCACTGGTGGCCGAGAGCGTCCAACACTACGACGCGGCTGACCTGTTCCGCCACTGCTGCACTCTGGGCGTGCAGCCTGAGAGTCTCCTGGGCCATGCCCACCACGTCGCCTTGGCCTTCACCGACAACAAAAAAGTCACCCCTTCTGTTATGTCTCTTGCTGCGGATGCTATGATGTTTTATTCGAGAGAGTTTGATTCAGACCCGGTTGGTTTGAATCTCGCCGGTCTATGCCTTGAGAAGTTTGGCATGGAAAATACAGCAGCTCAGCTGTACAGCATGGCATTGAGTGCCGCCACTCAGCTCAGCAAAGGTGATAAACAAGTTGCCAATCTGATCGATTCAATTCGCAGTAACTTTGGCCGTGTACTAACGTCCCTTGGTCGCGTTCAGGACGCTGCTGCTCAGCTCTCTACAGTTTCTGAGCCTGACTTCCAGTCTGAATGCAACTTAGCTCTTGCATGTCTCAAAGGTGAAGACTTTGAAACGGGGTATACGAAGTACATGTCTGCTTTACACTGGCTTGCACTCAATGACCACCACAAAGCCAACATTTTGGTTGCCCTTGCTTGTCTCCAGTACAAGTTTGGCAAGATCCAAGAAGCCAAAACTTTGCTTTTTGAGAGCTGCCGTGAAGGGGGTGGCTGTGTTGCCGGCATCACTGCTTTGGGTGCTCTAGGTCTCATAGAAGGGGATGCTACTTTGATCACGGCAGCTCTTAATGAACTTGTTCCTCACCGACACACTGATGAAGCCTCTCACCACGTAACCTTCCTCACCGCGGCACAATTCATCATCAAGGGAGAGACCAAAGATGCTAAGAACATCCTCAGTCGCGCCATCTTGTGCCGGCCACAGTGCCACGAGCTGTGGCGATTCCTGTCCTGGCACCTGGTGCGCAATGTAGCCAAGCAGCCTCCTGCTAAAGGGCGTAGACGTGACGATGTCTTCAATGCGGAGAAACTTAGCCAGGCGATCGTTGCGTGCTCGTCCTCGGCGTCGGTTTTGTCGCAGAGCCGCTCGTCCCTCGCCATGAAGTCTCGGTCCGTCCTTACTCAGGACGGCACCACACGCGTCTGGGGCCTCCTACAAGCCTCCGACAAAATGAAGGCCCTCAAGGAGGCCCAGAGAGGCCTGCTCATGCACCCAGGGCACTCCGAGGCGTGGGTCACGATGGTATCGGCAGCTGTCACTGCTGGCGTCACGGACGTCACGGTGCAGAATATGGCTAAAGTATGGGCCCCGAGATGCGCCCCCGCCGTGCAGGAATGGCTCCACCGTGTGGCTCCCTCTACTCCAGCTTAATTTACACTCCTTTTTTCAATCGTGTCTGCACCTTCCATAACTTGTGAAACTAGTGTGAGTGCCTTGCTGAATGAGTTTCTGCGTCCGCAAGGGAATTCTTAGTTTATCGCTATTTAATTTGGTGTTCTTGAATTTTCATACACACTCGCATAGTCCAGCGAGCTTATGTTCCAGGTTATTTACTCTGGGTGTATTGATGTAAGTGAAGCTAAGCCCGATGGGGCAATGCATAGGAAAATATTATTTGGGGAACCTTGATCTAAAGGTTACTATAATTTTTCTCATTTTAGACGAGATTAACCTACTTTGGTTTTGGGTCTAGCCGAAAAACTATTCAATCGTATCAGTGAGGATGAATAGGAACGTTTTTGTTCTGAAGCGTAGCCTAACTTCACTGTACAGGTGTCCCGAGTGTTGTTTGTGAGCCCAGACTGCATCTCGCTGGCAGGTTGTCTATATAGACACGGTAGCGTGTGTTGGTTTTGGTAACATTGGGTATGCACTGCAGCATTTGCAGCTCAGCATTATCGAGGCAAACAGCTGTCCGTGCCTATGCGTGTTCTGTTTTCTAACGTGCTTGCGCTTGCTGAATGAATCTGTTTAACCATTCATACGGCATTTTTTACATTTGATGCTCAAGTTCATCTATGAAACTTTTGTACAATGGATTTCTAGCCAGCAAGACCTTCCGTTCAGGTTCACTTGTTGTGGCAGGGCGTCGTTGCTTAATTTTTTGCTCTTCTTTTTCATGAAAATATTTAGAGGTTGTCTGCATTATTAGATTTCCGCAGCGGCATGAAAATTTGGTAGTTTCTATGCTAAGTTTCTCGTGTATCTTGGAAAATATGATGCGCTAGTTTTTCCCTAAATTTGCTCGTGCTCCCTTGTAATCGCTAGGCTGTGCGTCTCCTGCACCTGCCTTTTGACTGAACTTCATTTTTGTCCTGTCGTGCAATCTGGTGGCAGGAAATCTTGTACAGATATGCAAAACGTTCTCGCTCGTGCAGCGCCATTTTGATGATATTTCTTGCTTGTTCGTTCTGACAAAGAGATAACAACGTTATCGGTGATGCTCACGTGTTAAATGCATGGGTGCGTTGTCCTGCTTGAGCGAGTTCAGCTGAGCTGGAGTGTATTTCACTACTGCATTCTTTCTTGGGAGGTTTGTGCCGTGAAACCTTGAACCTTTTTTTTACCGTGTTCTCGATGTACATGTAAAGGTTCTTTTCGAAATCACTCGATGTAACGTGATTTTTGTTATGGCCACTGAATGTTATTCTCTAACTCCTGTTATTGCGAGATGATAGAAAATTCCTTTCATTTCTATGAAATTAAGCTTTTTTATTACGCTGTCGTATGTTTGTTATGGTAGGACATTCAAGAAAGATGAATTTGAAATTTCGATGACCTAACCCCAAAAGCAAATTTATAGCATTAATGTTATTCTTTCGTTTTGTTTAATAAAAAAAAAATGCAATGTTATGGTTTTGACTCGTGAACAAGACGAAACAGAAATTGAGTGGGTTTAATTAGAGAGCTATTCATTTTGACCTGCGACCACGGCTGCAACATCTCGTACAGTGTACGTAGCGTGCGTACGTAACTTACCGATAAGCTTGCATTTTGTCTGATAAAATGCCATCCAACCCCCCCCTCCATGTTCCAAAATGTTTTCTCTTACATGTATTTGCCGCATTTGTTGTGAAACTTTCTTTGGTTTTCTCGTGTGAAATATCTAACCATGTGTTGTAAAAGTCTTTTATGTATGTAACTGAGAATTTTATTACAGACTCTAAATGCCTAAGCATAAAATATTTCCAAGTACCCCAAAGGGAGTTCACGTTCCGCGTATTTAGAGCACTTAGCGCTATTTGGGGTTATGAATGATTTTTAAACTTCCATCGGGAAGAGATCACAGTATGCTGATAGTGCTTGTCCGAGTCTGCAAACCTATAAAATCGTTCATCAATGGTATGCTGAACTGTTTACCTCGGAATTATCAACATTTGTTAATGAATCTAGCGAGTTTAATTCTATTATTTGTTACGTTGCCCGAACCTTTCCCTTTCCTCTTCGTTATTATTTCTTGCTAGACGAACTTGTGTCTGTTGCATTCGACCTCTCGGACGAACGACTTCAGCACGTCAGTTGTTTAGAATCTTGTGTAGTTTTCTTTTACTTGAGGTACATCTGGCCGTTGTTGGAATACATTTCGAGAGAATGCGAGTGTTAAAGTCCTTCGAGTATGTCCATAAAGAATGCAAATTTTGTGCAGCGTTTCCGTAAAGCAATGACTCTATGAAAGAAATGGGTGCATTTAAAGAAGGACTGAATTCATCGAGATTAGGGATGATTCCCAACCTCATCTCGGAAGGGTACGTGAAAGAGTCCTTTGCCAGCAAATTTCCGTGCATTGCGTTCTGTCGGGAAGTAAACAAGCTCCCTAGTTTGGTAGTGTTTGTCTGCTTCATTCTGTTATTCAAATCTTTGAGAACTTTTTCAGTATAGCTATTTAGACTTGAAGCAGTTACAGAAGGAAGGCTTTAATTGATAGGTCGAAGATGATAGCGTTGTTTATTAAAATTCTCGCTGGTTAGCCTGAGAAATAATTGTTGCTGAACTACTCGCATTTCAATGTAACTTCTCTAAACTCAGAGTATTCGTAGGTGTGGGTATTAAGATATGGAGTAAATTCCTTCATCTATTACACCAAATACAAGTTGTGAGCTCTGAAGTTAAGGATCGGTGTTCGCTGTATTCAATGCCGACGACATCGTGGATATTCCAAATTTTGCGACTAGTCGTGTAGTTTTTCGAAGCTTGGAACTCGTACTGAAATGAAACGAGGTCAAAGTTTTACGCTGAAAAAGTTCGAACATCAGCCGCCCAGTGTTGTAATGAGGTGGATGTTATGTAGAATTCGTAACATGGTTATGAAAGTATCGAAGATTTCTAATTGTAAACGACCCACGGTGGTTTGTTTTATAACGTTTTGAACGATTTTATACTAAAAATATTTCTTTATTTTTATGTATTGCTAACGAAACGATCTTTCGTGTTGCCATTTTTGGTGCATCTGCTGATGACCATCGTTAAGAGGCATTGTACTTCGGTGTGAGTTTTGGACTGTGTTCTTTCCTATTATTCAATAATCCTTTCATCACCCTAATTTGTTCATAGTGAATTGTGAAAAGTATTTCGTGATTGTACTCTGGTGCATTGAGAAACACGTGATGATAGTTGATCTGAAGAATCCTGTGAAAGCTGTCTCAGGATATGTGCTGCAACTGAACTGATGAGTACTTTTTACTCAAATACTCGATTCAAATGTGTTTGGTTCACGCGAGTGTTGGTATTATGCATAGTTTGCTTCCCGGAAAGGTCGCGGCCGCTGCTTGAATGCTACTTGAAGAGCAATGGTCGATACAAAACAATCTATTAAACCTGGACATGTTACGTCGTGTCACTGGATATAAATTCTGAGCATGGAAATGAACATTTTTATTTTCCGTTAAAGGAACTTCTTTCGAGAAGTGTGCTGCTTGTGGTTGTTCTCCGCAATGGTTTTTAGCTACAGCGTATTTATAAGGAAGGAAGCATTATGCAGTTAAAGGAACTAGACAGTCCATACAGAAGGGCTCAGAACGACGTCCCATTAGGTAACGATAGGTAAGCAAGGTGTGTTCGATTCTTAAACGACTCACCACTACTTCCATTTATCGGTTACCACTGAAACAAGTAGGCCATGCACAAATTTTAGAGTCTTACGATTGGTAGTTTATTATTTTGAACCACATTCTATTTCTCTTGCCAAACGGTGGTAATGAGCATTCTAATGGGGCTATAAAAATCTCTGCGAGGCACGCCTAGGTTGTCGGGAGGCCCGTCCGAGGCTGCCATTCCCCTAGCAGCTTTGTCCACCCGCTTGATGCTCCCCACACCCAAGTGCACCGGCACCCAGCAGATGCACACTCCTTTCCCCCCACGCTTGAAAAGCGTATTAACAGCTTTAAAATGTCTGTCATCATTGGGTGAAGGTTATCATATATTTGAATGGCTTGCAAAGTGCTCCTCAAGTCGCAAAAGATGGTTTAGGTTCCAAACTCAAATTTGGTAAAGAAAGAGCGGTAACAATAGCGTGGAGTTCGGCTGGGAAAACTGTTGTTTCCCTAACATACCTCGAGAAAGTAGACGTTTCCTGTGATGGCAGCACAGCCAACCTCATCACTGGATATGGAGCCATCTGTATCAATGTGTTAGAAGTCACATGGCGTGCTGCCGCAAAAAGCGCGTATTCCATATTAAAATCCTTAGCAGAAAAATAGAATATTGTGTATAAAAAGAAGAAATTTCATTTCTTTCTTTTTCCAGGT
>VOMN01090967.1:0-27662 GCA_014899125.1 Orchestia grillus | reverse complement strand
AATATTTTGTCATACATGGAAAAATCGAAAGTCACATTGAAAGATAAACTATTAGAATAAGAACATACTGCTAAGCATGTTACTTGATACACAGAATGAAATATCGATGATTTAGAGTACTTAGAGCTGTGTTGCGTTAAATAACAATAGTTGCCCATAGCGTGATATATACGAGGTGTAAAGTAAGCGTTTACCCAACACTTGAATTACATATTAAAACATTTGCAAAATATGCCTACGAGAGCTTAAAGCGTATGGATTTGTATTCACAGATAGAATGTTAGTAAAGTCTACTTACCAGCTTAAAAGATATGACAAGAGTCACTACCTACCTCACACTAACTGCGCGCACTTATGTTTACAACTTACTCGACGTAGTTGATACAATCTAAATTGGAATATTTTACGCATCACAATAAAACATTTTCAAGTAAATAATTGTAAAATTAAGTATCGCACAATATATTCCGAGGCTTAATCATTAAATGTGATGAGACAAAAAGTACCTTGGACTTTGAGGCAAGAGTATAGTGGAGAGCATTTCTTATCTGCACCAAAATCTGGGGACAGGATACGAAGATGCACGTTATTTAGCAGTAACTCTTGCAATAGCTTCATAACATGGGGCTGCTATTTCATAAGCACAAGGGTGTTTACGACAGTGACCGAGTTAGACAACCTGGGTTTGTGCGTGCGTGGTCGGCCATTTTAGAAAACATAAATAAAACTAAGAATAATGAAAATAAGCTCACGCAAATTCTCTAAAAAATTTCTAGCACAATTTAAGGGGGGCCTCCATGTCGTTCATTTGATTGTTTTTTTCGACAAAGGACAGATTTTGAGGCGACAGTGAAAAAAATACGGGGTTTTAAAGAAAAATGTTCCCTTCTCTCCAAAAGCTTAATGCATCTGAGGGAACTGAGGTATTATTTTTAGTTTGAATATTAATTTTGTAGTTTTCTTTCACTGAATACTTAAGGAAAGCGCTATACCAAAAGTTCAGGTTAAATTTCAACAACCTTTATTGCACTATCTTTAGTTTTTATAATTCGGATTCACGACGTTCAAAGCTTTAAAACATGAAATAGTTTTATCAAATTTGAAATGAACATACATGCACTTGTATAGCAAGAAAGAAAAGAAAAATACGAAAGAAAAATCGTTTATTTCGATATCACTCACATATAGAGCACGATACATCGGGTTTTAAATCAATAAAATTACAGCCTTAAAATTAAAAATGCGAAAGTCAAGTGACACTTCTGATTGTGGTCAGTGACTACAATCTTAAAATTACGGGTGTAAGTCACTTTGAAAATAACAGCCTTAAAATTAAATGTGGAAGTCGCAATGGAAACTTCTGATTGTGATCAGTAAGACCACAACCTTAAAATTACGGTTGTAAGTTACGTTGAAACCTCGAATTGTGATTCATAATTTTATGTTAGGCACGAAAAGTGAACTATTAACTCGAAGAATATCTTAAATAAAATTACAGTGCCAAGATAGTGCCTATTGCAGCTTAAATTCTCTTATAAACATTGTGTGATCATTGTGCACTTCATAAAATAAGAATATCAATTAAATACCATGATTTTATTACGATTAGAAACCATAAATGAAAATGTTAAAAAAGTGAAAATGCGATTTTCACTGTTAAAAATGTTAAGAAAATGTTAAGATGGATGCGATCCTGCGATTTTCGATAACATGACCAAAATAAATTAATTCGTTTAATCTGAATTAAACTGGCATTTAATGATTCGTAAGTAATAGGTAATACGATTCACTAATGATTGCTGAGATAATGACATTTAGAATTGTTATTCAGAGATTAAAACGATACTGTAGAAAAAGTAAAGTTTTAAGGAAACACAAAATAAGTGGTAAAAATAGAAAACTGATGGTTTTTTCCAGGTCTGCACAAAAATATCAACTAAATATCACGATTTCCCACCGATTAGACCATGAATGAAAACGTTGAAAAAATCATCAGGCAATTTGTACGTTTTTTGTAAAAATTACAAAAAAATATTAATCCGTTCAATCACGATCAAGCTGACAGGTACAGACCCTCAAGTAATATGGAACACGATTCAATACAGATTGCTGGCAAATTGATATCTAAAACTTGCATTTAGAGATGGAAGGATACTGTCCTAATGAAAATTTGGGAGAAAAAACAGAATAGGTGGTAAAAATGTAAGAACTAGTTTTTTTTCAGTACTACGTAAGAATATCAACTAAATACCATGATTTCATAACGATTGGAGACCATGAATGAAAAAAAAAATTGCAAGGCCAAAAATATACCCTTACGGTTTGTCAAAAAATTACCAAAAATATTAATACGTTCAATCGTAATCAAACTGACAGGTAATGATCCGCAATTGGGAACACGCTTAAATACAGATTGCTGGTATATGAACATATAGAATTAATATTTAGAGATGAAACGATACACTACAAATTGTAAATTTCCAAGGAAACACAAAATAAGTAGTAAAAATAGAAAACTGGTGTTTTTTCCAGTTCTACATTCGAATATCAATTAAATACCCTGATTTCATAACTATTAGAAACAATTAATGAAAAAGTTGAAAAATCGAATGATATACCCCTACGTTTTTCGATAACCTAACCAAAAAAAAAGTAATTCGTTCAATCTCAATTAATGCTCACTACTGATGTCGCACAAAAGGAATAATGATAACTTTGTAAGCTCACACATGCAAAAAAATTATTTTGTATCTACGGCAACGCCCAAATAACATTTAATTATCTTTGTGACAAGTATTTTTGGAAGTGCACCCCATACGTTGAGAATAATGTCATTATTATGAACGATAACACTCCTGTTAGGGTAAAAGCTCAGATCGTCGCAGTGCTGTACACAGTTGAAATCACGACGTTCTTTCGATCAGCACAGGAAAAAAGAGACTTCATTTCAATTAACTGATCGAGCTGCAGTTGCAATAGTGTGCAACACAGCATTTCAAAGCATGGTGAACAAAACAATTTGGGGAAGTTCGGGTGCACTTTTATGTTTTATTGAGATTAATATCAACTCATGAAAGAAAACTTTTATTTGTAATTCTAGAATAGTAACTTAGAAGTTATTCTAATTCAAATAAAATCTAGAAACGAAACTCTTGAAAATCTGCAAACTCGATTGAAGGATAGGAATCAATTCATTTGATGCAACTGATTCAAACGACACTGGAACTTCTTTACAAGAATATTAAGCGTATACTTAAACTTCACTGCACTATCTTGCTGTACAGTGTTGATAATCCGCAATGTTGATAATTACAAACAAAAAGAATTGATTTTTTTCTAGCACGATGGCAAAAACCAGTCACTCGTTCGCCAAGTAGCCGTCTCGTTTTTGCAGCTTAGCAGCACACTCAAAATTTCCGCCCGCGCTTCGCGTGAAGCCAGAACGATTTAGATCCCCAGCATGTGTAGGTCAAATTGAGTGAAATAACGGCTAGCGACTTTCTCAGTTGAAGTTTGCTCTGTCGCATTTCAGCAATGTTTCAGCATTTTTAGACCATCCTGGTGTAAGTGCTACTCAAATTTCTCCTAGCTATGTTGTTGAAGGAATACTTGTCAAGGCATTAACGAACCGTAACGAGTTCACTCAGTTCCAGCAATGTTCTCATTCACATCCGGCCTGCGGTGAAGTGTATCGTCTTCTCTTTTGCTTCAGCTAACCTAATTCCTTGGGAGTGCGAAGGACATTCTACGAGGGAACTGTCCGTTTTGGACATGATAGCGTTAACCCGGCGACTAGAAGCAAGCGAAAATAAAGGGATGACGAAAGTGTTGGGGTGGCTCGAAGTATTGAATTGGCCTCTCACGAAGTGGAAAGAAATGTTCAACAGCAGCGTGAGCGACCAGAACGCATTTCATAGGAACTTCAAATACTCTGGTAACAGGAAAAAAAAGTGAGCAGCGTCAGGTTAAAAAGTTACAAGTTAAGATGGATGAGATCGACGTTAAGAACGGTAAACAGTGCGGTAACTCTTCAGCTTTGCAGTTCTGGTAGATAATTCCATTGGATATCGGCGAACTCGCACTTGCCCCCAACCACAGTGGGGTGGGGGCGCCTGAGTGTCATTCCCTGTTAACCACCAACGACACCATCACGTGAAAATAAAAGGTCTACCTTCTGAACGAACTTTTATTGTTTCAAATTAAGAATCCTCGAGAACATATTCTTACACAAGCATTGGAGGCAAGCAACAAATTAAGTGTCTCCTAAGTTCTTCACGTCTTCAATAGCGGGATGTCAACGCGACTTGGACCCTCTCGAGTAAAAGCTGCTTGTTATGAGACGCTCGAGTCAACTGCTAACTCACCCTTACGGCAACTGCGTCACCATACCAGTTGACTCAATAAAAATATCCCTAGGACCCGACCGAGTTTTTGCTAGCGAGTAGCCGAAGTTGGCAGTTTCTGCACGCTTACGAGTTCCTCAATATGTCGGCGATGCTAAAAAACGAACAGCATTTCTCTTTTACCATTGCGTTGAGAATGGTTACATTTTGAGATGCGGGCATGGTCTTTTTTTACAGGTCAACAACAGTTACATAAATGGAATTCGGGCGAACGTCCAAGGCTTTCTGATGTTTAGAAACTAATTTCTGTAAAAAAAATTCTCCCAACTAATTCGTTTTCGCTCTGCTGCAGTGAATCCTAGTACAATATAAGGAGGTTCAAAAGGCGGGGGATTCCAAATCAACAGTACTTCAAAATGCACCAAAGGAGGACGAAAAACCTAAGAACATAATTCAATATTTCAAAACCAGAGCAAATTTGGTCACAGTATTCAAATGAAGCGCTGAGCGTCTGAACGTATGAGTATAAAAATCAAATGGAGACCCCAAAAACACTTGTATGGGAAGAGAACTCCTCCCATTACGAATCGAGCCACAGAAAACGGACTCATTTAAGCCGATCTGCAGCACGTCGAGTCGAGCGTTGCTGATTTTATGGTAAGGAGCAATGGCGAGCTGGTAGGAGCGCAAAGGTCTTGGTATGTTAGCGGTGCTTTAAAAGCCTCTATTTTTGGAGAATGTAATAATTTATCTCTTCGATATTTATTTTATACATTCCGCGCACTGCAAATGAAACGAATGCCTGGGGGTTTAATATGGTCAAGTAATAACACGTGGAACACACTGTAATTACTAAGAATATTTTGGTACGTTAACATTTTGTTGGCAGACAGCAGAGAGTAATAGTGCCATTGCTATGCAATTGTAACAAGCGTGTTTGACAGTTGGGTCACATTCCGGCAACAAATTTTGAGACGAGTGCCGTTTTGACGTTACGTAACGCCGACTCCAAAGCTTTTAATTGCCAAAGCTGAGGAAAATGTAAAAAGACTGGACAAAATGAGGTGAAAATAGTGCTCACACCGTTGGGAAAGTTCCCTCGCACTTCAAAAAAAAAAAGTGCAACCTTAAAATCTCCATAATAATGCTGTAATAAGGATATTTTCCCACTTATTGTCGTTAATCTTGTGACGAGAATTGGAATAGTTTCAGTAAATTTCAATCATTTATTTAGTAATAAGTTCAGTATTTTTCATAAAAATTGCATTGTACATATGCCCAATCTTTCTAGTAATTCCGAAATCGAAAACGACATGCATTACATTATCAAAAGTTAAGAGTCGAAAACTCTGTGCAATCAAAATTCAAGCGCACAAAAAAAACACGGAGTAAAGTAATAATAGAACTACACCAAAGGCTATATACTTTATAAAATCGATAAAACTTCGAGAAATTAAATGGCCATAAATGAAAAGTGCGAATAAGTGCTCATAAAAAAAAACGAAATTGGCAGTAAGAAAAACAATCATTAAACTCATTTGAGACGTACAAAAGCTACCTGCAACTAAAATATAAATAAAGTAGAGTCACGGCTACTTCGAAGGTCTCCTAGACTTCTCTGAACACCTGAGGCTGGCACAACAGCCGACGTTGGTCCAAGGACCGTACACAGCCACTGTCAATTGCACAGTTAATAGAATTCTGCACAATTGTAGAAGTAGCACTTCGTATATCATTGCACGATCGTAAAACATCTTCAAAAGCACACAAATGTCACGTTTCCTCAGTTTCGATACAGGAACTGAAATCAAAGAAGACTGTTCTACTGCCACTGTTCTTCCCCGTATGCGTAGGGACGAACTAGGAAATGATTTCACTGATAAAGATATCCTCATGAACTGTACTTTGCATTCTTTCATTTATTGATATTTTCTTAACGTATTATTTTATATTCGATATTCTCACACTACGAAATACATTGCTAGCTGTGCCGATTGGTTAGGCATAACCAAGAAGCTTGTGCTCATTGAACGAAGGGAACAAGTCAAAACAAATCTAGTTGAATAAATTCAGATCCCAGATAATGTCTTAAGCTCGGTGGACTTCAGATAGTTATTGCTTTCAAATAAATATGTCAAGCGTCGTCAAAACGCACGCTAATAACTCGTCACCGACGCGCAATAGGCACACAACTATTATACAGCGGCGACCACCTCACCTTAGAGGTCAGTGACAGAGGAAAGAGATGAAGAATCGTGTGTCTTACAATTACGATGCCACCGTAAGAATGAGTCGTCTTCTTACCTGTCCTCTAAAATTTGTTTTCTCTAACTCGTATAATCAGGAAATGAGATTTAAACAACTTCCTTCAACCGACATCGTTAAGCAAACGTGAAAGAAACACAGCTCCGATTGGAAAACCTTCTGAAATCAGGCGAGGGTAAAAATGAACGCAGGATATTTATCACAATAATATTATAGAATCAACTCACGTACAGACCAGAATGGAAAGAACAGCATCAGCTCGCAGAGAACAAAATTGCAGCCCAAAAATGCACATCACTCAAGTTACTTGAGACAGAAACGGCACTTTTTGAGTTGAACATCTCACGAGCATTTGACACCTAACTTAACAAGGGAAGAGAAGAAAGAACCCAACAGAAGTACATGATACTCGCAATTGGTCGAGAAGTGACTACATGCGCAGCGTGTCCGCGCATTTTGACTCTACGATCCGAAACCACGAAGTGACATAAGAAAATCGCAGTATCACAGGAAAGAGTTTCCTCTACACAAATTTCAGCATGGTTAGAATGACACTAACAATTTCGGCACTACTGTTAAATTTGACTATTGACAGAAAAACTTTAAAAACAAATACTGAAAAATATTTTCATCTTTCATAAATTACGAGCTCAATTTTGCGAGGGCAGCAAAGAACAATATGACGAATTATGAAGAAAAAAGTTACCTTTGCCAATGATGAAGGTAAAATTTCCAAATTATCTGAAGATTCCTCGACCTAGCCCACGGTCAGCGGAAACATGCATAATAGAACTTCCCTTGCAGGCCAGAACATGTTTTCCACACAAGCGGTTTACAGCTACACTAGCAGACATGATCAATGTACAACTTACCCAGCGATAACAAAACGAAGAGGTGAAGGATTCGGTAGGTAAATGGCACAGAAGAGAAATAAATGCCCGCTCGCTTGCAGTAGAAGTTGAGCAGTGAAATTATGACGTACACACATGGAGGGCTGAATAGGAAACGAGGCTCACAAGAACACCAGACAGTGCACCGCACGGAGGGAACAGGAGGTAGAAACGACCAACGTAGCAAACACATGAAGGCCAATTGCACACAGACTCATGCATTCCAACACACGAGAAGCGGAAAGCATCGTGGGCGTAGTGATTAAAAGCAAACGCATCTCGAACGTCCGTTAGCGAGCGAAAATGCAAAATAGCAACGGGCAAAATCATTCTAAAAACCACCAGGCCCCACATATGTACGGTTCAAGGAAGGACTTCCTTCAGTCTAAAACTACCCAAAAGTATACAGGAACCCCCACTCATTGAGAATAACCTAGTAAAAATTGACCACATATAGTAAACTAGGATGATAATAATAATAATAATAATAATAATAATGATATTAATAATAGTTATAGTAGAAGAAATAGCGAATGCTAAGCGCGCCAACTGAATTTCAAAGTCGTTGAAGCACTCACTCACCACGTCGAAACTAACAAATGCTTAACTAAGGGACAAAATAAGGCTGCACAATTTCTAACGGTCTTCGTGGAAAATAAGACGAAACATACGTACACCGCTACAAAGGGTGCAACCTCATCGCTTTATTCTAAACTCTTAACGAGGTGCCAGATGAAGTCCCAATGTGATCGGTTTGGATCCAGAAATACAAAGCGCTTAATTCAAAATGAAATTCATTTTGAAGTGCCAATCAACTCCTGCGCGTCACGATGGTATATCAAATATCAGAGGCGCCTAGGGCAAAATATGACCTATGCAATGCACCTGGAAGCGGTGTGTATTTTACCCGATGCGAGCAGAAAATATAAGTTAATGCTCAATCATACAAATATTAAATATCGTTACAGATGACTACAAGAGTGAATTTTTTTCGCTTTATAAAAATCCAAATGTGGAGATGGATGAACCACGTACTTGTTTAGGTACGTAATTGGCAATAATCCCGAAAGCGACTATAATTCACAAATCTTAAATCATACAGAGGACACAATTCTCCTGAGTACACCCAAAAATCTACAATCCAATGCAACAATCCACGTTTCTTACATTTCATTCAATGGACATGCAGAAGTTAAATCATAATTTTTAATCACACCGACCGCGCGAATCCTAGTCTCGAGTGATCCAGACATGGTAAAACGCACGCTAGTCCTGTAATAATTGTGTCACTATAATACAACCGCTACGTCAGGCCTCTGTAGCTGCTCAGCAAGGCAGAGAGCCACAAAAAGACATGCTTTATTTCACGCTACTAGCCAGGAACTGGACAAACTCCACGTAAGACTTGGAGCCCTCAGACCGGTCTTCAACGAGCAGCTGCGTGAACTGCTGCCGCGCTGCACTGTCCTCCCTGAAATGCAGGCGACACGCATGAAAACACACCCCTGCACCTGTTCCTCGCGGAGGCGAGGAGGTTTTTAACGAGTGCACCTCTTCATCATCATTACTAATATTACTTATTAATATTACAACTATGGATTTAAGCTCCTTGTCCACATGAAATGTGATCCAAAGAGTGGAGAGAAGCAACCCTTCAATATGGACTATAGAGAATGGGAAACCCATGCACAAGGTGCATACAAACAAGATCATCTCTGCATAATAACAGCAAATTAAAAATGAGCAAGAAAAAAAAGATAGCGTAAAACACGGGAAAATTGAAAGAAGCAAAGTGGGCACGAAAAACAAAGTCCTGAAGGCCCATCTATACCTGAGATAGCCCTATTGCTCGTCCTATGACCCTTGAGGAAAGCGCATCCCTTTACAGCACCACTCGGTCCACATTTTATGGATATGTCTTTATAGAATTACAAATCGGTTATGGTAGCAAAACACTGGCCTTTTATTATTAGAGAACTCATTGTTAGCGAAAATTTGCGGCTTTCACGCTCTAAGTCCCACTAATTCAGCAATACAATACACTTGAATACTATTAACGCTAGGCCATCAGATAATTGAAATTTGAGATTCTCACTGAAAATACGGAATGATACCACTTAATAAAGAATGATAGTCAATTCACACTTTAATAATTTATGAATGAGCATTCCGAAAATACAACGAAAAATATGTACAACAAAAAACTCTCAGGACAATTAATTGGGTAGTCAAGGGTACGAGATATTCAAAGTACTGACATAAAAAACATGTTCCAATGTAATTCGCACTTGTAAACATAACTGCAGATGCATGTAAGTGCAATGAAGTAACCAGATTTTATCTTGAATCTTATCCCGTCAAGAATCTGATCAGTTCAAAAAACATAAAATCAAGTACGTGCAATATTCTGGTCAGTCATAAGCGAAAAGTTCACACTTTGCAGGGTGAAACTGAATAAAAGATTGACTCAGGCAGCACTCCACATACCAAAGACGTCACAGCGAACTCAGATATCCAGAGGCAATATATATCCTCATATGTAATGAAGCAAATAGCCACAAACAAATGCTCATGCCAATTTGATTCCTCGTCCGTAAGTGGTGTAAACGATTTATAATCGATCTTCTGACGACACAATATGCAAGACGCTCAGACGTACAGTGCAGTGCTCGAAAAACACATTTGAACACACCTCCGCACATTATTCAACTTGCATGGTAAGCACCCACTGGCAGCTGAAATCACGACACAAATTAATCTACGCGAGAACAGGTTTATCTGAACAGACACACTTTCCTCCCAAAATTTAACGACTTACCTCAAGACAACGATGGGCGAGTTGTAGGGCCGCTTCGAGTTGAGGTATCTAATGAAGGCATTCAGGAGTCTCGAGGCAGGGGTGTCCAGCTCGGGGAGGCTGTGTTTGATCTGAGGCAGCGCACCGTAGTGCTCCACCTCCATCACCTGCTGCACCCACTCAGCGCTCACACCACTCCGAATGTAGATCACCATGCGGGAGCCTGCAGGAGTCCATTTTTGGGAGTCAGTAACATGGCAAATATACGCCGAAGCCCTTCTGCAACATTAGCTGATAGATACACACGGATTTGGATCATATAGAATAAATTTCAAAAGTAATATACGCGATAGAATGTATAAAATTTCTTATATTCCAGAACAGTTTAAAACAAAACAAAATTGTGAACTTAGTTTTCGAGCAGGCATACAAACACTCAAATTTTCTTAGTCAGTACTGCATATAAGTTATGAACCGCAATATGGATGGCATGATTGGAGACAATATAACGGACCCTTTTTCCTGAAATGTTGACCTTAATATGAGAGAATTATTTCTGCGTTAAGAGTGTACTTGACTTTAGACGGAAAGCTAACGGCAGCATTACCTATACATACGGTAAGCCAGCATTTAGCTTTGTGAAAAAAAAACAGCCTTATGAAATTGGCTCATTAAGTAAGCCTCATCCTGGGTCTTTACTAGGTAAATGTAATTGTAGCACGGTAAAGTTTCAATGAATCACACAATTTTTTCAAAAGTTACAGAAAACATTGTTCCCTCCCGGTTGATGAAGAAGAGAAATTTATTTTAAATAGAATTTGGGCAAATTAGAATTAAGGACCGTTACGCAGCACATTCCGTGCAGGAGCCTGAGTTCCTTCCCCCCGTTGTACTATACACCTATTCTAGACCTCCAAGTAGAATGTGGTACATCCTGTGCAAATTATAGCAGTTCAATTTTTGCTTTTGTCAAGTTTAAATACTGAAACCATATAGATAATCACAAGATTACTATTCGTATTAAATGACAAGCAAAAAGAAATTTTAGTGGTTGCTTTCCTTGTATATAAAAATGCAACATTGAAAATCTATACAAAAACTATTTCCTTTGAGAATAGATTTTTGACTAATTCAAAAGCATTCTTAAAAATAAGCTTCTAAGCAAATAGTTGGAGATCAAATCTTGCAATGGGCATTAGTTTGAGTGCCATTTCTTAACAAGGGCAGCCGTAATAATGGATATTCGAGATAGATCAAGCTCAATAATTTTAATGACCAAATTAATTTTACGAATGAAAATCGAGTCCTTTTCATCACTGCAGGGGTGTAAATGTTAATGGCCAAAATAGTATCAACAGAATAGTGCAGCAGGGCGGTAAATGGTGCGGTAGGTACGCACTAGATACTCACCCGTGTCTGCCAAATAGGCGCCGTCCATGGACAGGTGTTCGGCAGACAGCTGCAAACGCGGAGGCTGCGGCACAACCTGCTCGACCGAGACAGAAATTAACCATCAATTTCATCCTTAGAATTGCACTACTAGTCAGTCCTTTACACCCTTACTATGCAGGTGTGCTCAGAGCTCGGAACTGCTTACTAATGAAAAGCATACCAACAGGTGCGTCCAAGTGGCAACGGGTTGAGCGAAAACGCTCTCGCGCACCTAGGTATTTCACAGTCATACGTAGGGTATGAAAGACTAAAATGCTTTTCTTCCTATATTCTGTATGGCAGAATACTGACTATTCAGCAACGTCTGTCAAAATTCCTAGGAGCACGATATGATTTATTACATTATTATCAAGAGAAGATGGCAAGCAGTAATCAATAGCAAAACTTTTAACAATGGTATCACCAATCTTAGACAGTACAATTCACTAGTTTTCACGAAGTAAATGTTCGGCATCAATTATTTTGCATAAAAGCCTGGAGTGTGAGTGTGAAAGTAAAATCTGTCGAGTTTAGCTCTAGCATAAACTCATTGGTAGAACTTTTTGAGCAGCATGCACTACGTCACTCGATATGAAGTACTCTAAAGACGACGCAGCAACAGACTGCACACTTGCAACGAAACATGCAAGACCGTAATCAATACGCATGAATTATCTTGCGTAATATCAAAGAACAAAACGTCGGCTTATTGATTGCTTACACTCGATAGTAACACTGTAATACTCCCTGTACTTCGTTTTGAAATTAGATAAGAGTGAAATTCAATGTATTCTTTCAGTAGTGGCACAGGTAGAAACTTTACAACAATACAACATTATGACGAAACGCACGATGGTATTCACAACACAGCTGTCTACTGAAGACCACTTGAATACTCACAACCTTTACGTATTTCTTATCTTATCAATGGAGTAGCACATATTATGCAACGAGGAATGAAAAAATCAATACAAGAGAATAAAACTATAAATAAAAATTCTAACAGATAGGTGGCGTGCAGTACCACAAAAAACTAAAATAGAAGAGAGCACTCCTACCCTAACGACAAAGAAAGAGGGATAGGCAAAGAAAATACGCGGAAGGAAAAACGAGGAGAAAAGAGCAGCATCCTATTTTTAGAATGAAACAAAATAGGAATAGAGAGAAGAATCAACAGTCAGATTGGTCATCCACGCAGAAGATGATTCAAAGATCCGCGTTTGTTTAGTGTTCCCTAAAGCAATACGCTAGAAAAGCTATTTCAAACTCAAGTACCAGCTTTGCATTGTGTGGCCTCATCATGCAAATAAAAAAAGGTCCCTAATCTAAAACACCGAGAAAATTTAGCGCAAAAAATTTCAAAACATTTAGTTAAGCCCACATTAAGAACACGGCAACATTGAAATAAAATCCTGAGTTCCTAGACGATATAACAGGTCATTAACATTGTGTGGACAACTGAGAACGTTACCTCATCGTTGATACTAAGCGCTCCAGTCTCGGAGAGGCTGTGAATGGGGTACAGGTCTGGGTAGACAGCCGTGATGAGCGCCTGCGTGGGTAGTGTCTTGAGCTCGCACATGCTGTACACGCGGTCATCCAGCTTTGTGCTCAGACCAGTACGGAATGAGACCTGCACACGAAATACAGTAACAATCAACAGGCACAATTGAAGGCAAATGCACGTGACACGCTGTTGTAAACTACGTCTTCTTATCCTACACGCATTAGTCGACATCACATGAATTTGAAAATTGATTTAACTGATAAAACATGCTCCTCAGCGACCCAGATATTGATTAGATTATAACGAATGATAAAATCACAATACTACACTCACTTCACTTGCCATCACCCCCAACGATGTTCTGTTACTTTCGATTATGTCATGACGATCTAGAGGTCCATTGTGAAATATAAGACCACGTTGCGATACAGAATAGTCATTTGATAAGCAGCGAGATGCGAGTATAATAGACACTAATTTACACATTGGGGGGGAAACTAATTTATTTGTGGTTACGCAGTCACGACGAGGTTTCTACAGTTGCCTGGGGTGAAGCACCAATTGAACTGAGCCATGAGACAGGAGTCCTAATACTTCATTGCAAATAACACCTTCAGCACCATCCTGATGAAGTATTACAGAGCAAATCAAATTTTAAGGCTAATTTTATGAGCAATAAAGCTGAGACTTGAACGCTTAGAAATTAAAGAACAACTACGTCGGCCGTAATGATTGAACCTTGCAACAGAAACATACGAAACGGGTACATGAACTGAGAAGCGCGAACTGAGATTTTCGGATAGATATAAATGCCACACAAAGAATCAAGATGCTCAAATTTTAACACAAAATACCTAACATTACTCTTTACTGCAAGTAACAAAGTCAAGACTCACCGACTTCAAGAGCGCTGAAGTATACAACGGCCACAGCTTGAGGTTGTGTGGAGCAACCAGCGCTCGTCCAGGCGACTGCGACAGCGAGTTTCTGTACGCAGTGAGGACATCGACAGACGCATTGATGAGGGCATCTCTGGCGTCAGTGGAAGTGGAGCTGATGCAGCGATCCACCGCCATACGGGCAAGTAGGGCGATGGCTGCCTGTTGGTCGGCACCATGCAGCACGTCGGGCAGGTTACCGGTAACGGGCAGACACAAGGTGTGGACGCGTATGCGGCGCTCGCCGCGACTAGACGTGTACAATAAAGCTGCCTGAAAGGCTGCCGTGCGAATATTGTGCAGTGGCTCTTCTATGCAAACTTGCATCGCAAATCCGGCGTCTGGGTTGATGTTCGGAAGTGAGAGTAAGTCAGGTGACCTCACGAAGAAGTGACCGTGGAAGTTAGTTATAGCGAGACCTCTGGTAGCGCGTATTCGCATGACAGCCTCAAAGCCTATCTTTCTGGTGATGTAGCGAGTTAGACAAGACACAAAAGGTGCAACTGAAGGGGGGTTCAGATGAACATGGAAATTGGGGAAGTGATGTACACAGCCTCCAGAAAACTTGCTGATGCCGGATAACGAAGCCAAGTCGATATACTGGGAATTTAGAGTGAAAAGATCGACTGCAATTTGCTGTCCGGAGCAATCAAGGGCGAGTTTCTTGTAGAAGTCCGTAGCAGGGTTGAGGTGCAGCACGTCACTCGCAGCTCGCTGGTTAGGATCCTCTCTCGGCTTGAGAGCCCCTGGTCCAATATTGGGCAGGAGGCACGTCATGACCGTGAGACGTCCTCCCAGTGGGGACAGGAGTTTGAAGGCGGCAGTTAGGGCAGGGCCCAGGGCTGACTGGGTGTGCGTCGTGTCGGCGTGCGTCTGTGGTAACGTCTTGAGCAGCTCTTCAATTTGGCCTCGCTGCTCTTCTATGTTCACCAGCAGATCGTCAGGATGCGGTACGAAGATGTCATCCAAGTCACCCACTTCCAGCATGTTGACGCTGGTACTGCCCTCTGCCATCAAATAAAACTGCACTGTTGACGAGAACGTCATGAAGCCAATGAGGGCTCGACGATCTCCAGGGATCCCTTCAATGTTCTCCAGCAGCGTATCACACACTATCTTCAGGTATCCAGTATCGACAGCTTGACGAGAAGTATCCAACAGCCACAGGTAGGCAGCCGGCTGTGGGGGTCTCAGCATGTACTCAGAAGGCGCTATGTACTCTATGGTGGCCTCCCTCACCTCGGGCCGGCGAGAGGGGTCACCATAGGTTTGGCTCACAGGATCATATTGGAACTCATCTGGCAATTCATTAATTCTATAACATAAATTACATTCCCAACGACGTTCTCCACGGAACACTACGAAAGGGTTAATATAAGTACGACATGTTCGACATCGCACTATTTGCTGACAACTAACCACAGGTAATTGTTCTAGATCCTTGAATGGATGTATCAAAAGACCGAAAGGAATTTTTGCTTTTTGAAGCAAGTTCTTAGTTTCAGGGACTTTAGTAAAAGTGCAACGCAAAATATCATGATGACAGTTCTTCACGAATTCTTGAGCTATGACCGGCTTGGGGGGTTGCACTTTTTCGGGGGGGAGTATGTTTCGCTGTTGCAGTAAATCAACATAGTCTGTGCCCCACGCCTTGTTCCAACCATCCTGCGTAACGGACGAACGGTAGCCACCACTCGTATTGGAAAATTGCTGCTGCTGCTGTTGAGAAAACTGTTGTTGTTGTTGTTGTTGTTGAGTAGCTTGCGGATAAGCTTGCTGTTGTTGCATAAGTTGTTGTTGCTGAATATTAGGTGGTGGGGGTGGTTTACTTACAGGGGCAGAAAATCCAGTTGGAGGTCTCATAAAAGTAGGTGTCTGTATATTGTTTGCACTGAAATTTGCATGGCTGGGTGGTGCACCAAAGACCGGGGGTCGCAATATTGATGCACTAGGAGGCGCGGGGTAATTTTGGTTGCTAGTGGCTGTCACTGGCATAGATTTGAAAGGGGGAGGAATAGAAGAGCTGGTCGGTGGTGCAGATGAATACGGTCTTGTAGGAGCTGAAGATACAGCACCAGAGAGAGCAGATGGGGAGGCTGAAGACAAAGGCTGAAAACTGGAATTCGGAGGAGGTCGTACATTTGACCCGGTTTGTGCAGGCATTGGCTTGAAATGAGTATTGGCAAATGTTACTGGTGCATTTGAACTTGGTGGAGCAGATGGATGCGAAGCTCCAGCAGAGTTGGGTCTAGATGGAAGACCACTTCCATTCAGAGGCTTCAAGTTACTTGAGTACAGAGCAGGAGATGGACTGGATGAGCTGGAATTCACTGATGAAGAAGCATTGCCAGAAACGGTCGTTGACGAAAAGGTAGGAGGTCGGACAGGTGGACCACTAACGCCATTGAAAGTGTTAGAAAATTGAGGCTGGGTCGACCGAACTTGAGATCCAGGGACTGAAAATGGTTGTACTGAAGCTGGTTTGAATGAAGGTGGCTGAGGTGCAAGGGGTTGGGTTAAAGAGGCAGATGGAGGTTGCATGCCCATGGGTTGAGATGAAGGAGGCCTAAACATGGGACGTTGGGACACAGTAGGCTGGGAAAATGTTGGTGGCTGGGTAGAGAGTGGTTGAGTAGCTGCAGATTGAGTTGAGGTAGACGGAGATGGAGATTGCAATGTAGCAGATCGAAATGGAGGGGGTTGAGTGGGAGCTATAGGAAGGCCTAGTGGCTTAATGGATTGTCCTGGAGCAACACCAACCAATGGAGCACCAATTCCATTGCTGTTGCTAACTCCATTGACTTGGGCGCTAACAGAAGCAGCTCCAGCGGCTGAATAATTGTTGTTTGAAGGCATCATGGTTTAAAATGTGGGTACACTTAAGCAGAAATTAGTGAACTACACTTGTGAGATTTTTTAAATCTTCCCAGGATAACTAAGCTTTGAGGAGACCAAGTTTCTAGAACAATACCTAGGAGCAAGTTAACCAACAACATAGAGCAAAAATGTCAAAGAAGCCGTGCTTATCAGTGTTCCCTGTCAGTTTTGTGCATTTGTGAATTTCGCCTGAAGAGCTCAGACTAGGATGGAGCCGCCACTGAAGCCACAGTGAGGGAGAGCAAGGCTGACCTGGTGTCCCTGCTGCTGCACTGCCCCACCTTCTCTGCAACGAAAAAATAAAGGCCTTCAACTTGAGATGATGATTATGCTTGAGACATACAAGTACTAGCAATTAAAATGAAGTATTTAATCATAAATGATCTTAAAACTGAAACTGATAATGATCATACCTGAGTCATACAAGTACTAGCAATCAATTAAAATGAAGTATTTAATCATAAATGATCTTAAAACTGGAACTTCTGGTATAAATATTTTTGGACTAGATACAGTACTAGCATCACTAAATTGATACTAATTTTCAGTAGTTTCCAACTTAAATAGTTTTTAGATACTTATTTCAGTAGATGAACCTATTTCATTAGTAACTAGTGAAACTGATTAAACTAGATAAACAAATGAATAAATATCCTCATACAGTCATACATATGGCTTGAAAAGATGCTGCAGAGACTCAATAGGAGTCAAACTACAACATAAAATAGCAATGTCTAATTCATAATATAGAACCACACTAAGGTAAGAATACCGAAGGTTGACATAATTCTAACTAAATATTCAGCCATTCAGAAGACCCCAAAGTTACTTGAAAAAATTTGACAATTTCATGAACAAGTATGCAGCCTAACTTTCTATTAGAGCACCCATAATTATACATAAAATGGGCTTCAGGAGTGCAGACATCACTGCCTAATGGTTGCTTCTCAATGCAGCAGCACAAAAATCAAGACAGTAATTCTCACTGTGTAATATGAGAGTAGAGTATATTATATTAAAATAATATTCTAGAGACTCTTACCAATTTGTAGTATACCAGTCAGCTGAGCAAGGCAGGCAGCGTTCTTTTTCACCAGCTGAGCATGAAGTCTCCAGCAGAAGCAAGAGCACACAGCAACAGTCGGGTTAGCTATCACACATCACATCATTGAGTGCATCAGGATACTACAGTGTGTCTGCAAGGTACAATGAAGTAAAATTTAGGCATTAATAAAATATTTGCATGATTTCTATGTATAAATGTAAAATTAGCACAAGTATCCACAGAGCTCCACACATGTGTATGTAATCTCATGCCAGGTATCCCAGTAATTAGATGAACCTTAAAGAACTTGGACTGGTTGTTAACTTAACTCTCTCTGAAGGCTTTTCAGGAAAGAATTGCTAATTTTTCAGATATCTATCTTTCAGGGCACAACTCTAAACTACTACACTTCTTAATCCATCAATAATCTATTCCTAAAAACCCCCCAGAGAGGGTCTGAGATACATAAGGTCAGAGATATAACATATTCCCCTACATAATAAAGCTACATATAAAAAGTGTTTTGTAGGGAAAGGACTTTACACAAAAATAAACAATGAATCATAACACTTTAGGCAATAACTGTTATAAATTCAAAGCAGAAATAAAAAATCTATTTAGAAACATGCAAACACTGCAATATTACACTCAATTAAATTGAAACTTGCAAGCAGAAGATGCAACAATAATGCTAACTATCATTCAACTTTATAATAAAAGCCCAGTATTGCTTGCTTGGTCCATCAGTTATGCTTTCAAGTATTTACGTAGGGGAAAATTTTCAGGGCTGTATTCTCTAAACTAATAGCAAAACTGACGAAGAATGCAGTCCGTATCAGGGATACCGCAAACAACAATATTTCATGTCAGATTGACCATCAATAAGAGTGTATTTTAAGAAATTGAGATCATTTGTCTTTCCATTTTTGGCAGGGCATGTCTACTCATAAAAAATACTTTTTAGTATGGTAATAAATTGCTGGGTTACAATTTGCTTACAGACTAATTTTCACAATTGAGCCCAAGTCAAGGAGTTCACTTTTTTGTACCTAATGGATGAAAAGAAACCTTACTTTAAATAATTTTTCCAAAATCTTACCATAAACAAAGAATATCTCAAACTCAAATAATACCCTGGCTTATAATGAAACTTCCATTCTATGAACAAAAGATTCATACAATTTTATATTAATTCCTAAAACAATATTGACTCTGGGATTTTGGAGTTGCATCAGACACAGAAAATGTTTAAGATATTGCAACAGTGTCCAGAGATTCAGCATCTAAACAATGTGCACAATACATCTTTGTTAAAGTACAAGTAAGTATTTAGCTTCTCAGGCAAACCATTTCTAACTGCTTAATGATACCAGCCAACTCTAAAAGTACAAAAGAATTTTCATCAAATTCTCTCAGATATTAATTCATACTAAACATGTTTCCCACCATATTGTTCTTTGATGGGAGGTAACATGGCCCAATGGTGGGTACCCACACCAGGAACATGCTTGATACAACAACTACAAAATTTAACTGTTTAACATAAATTTTTACAAGTTTCTTATTTCTTTTACAGCCAGAAAACTTCAATGTTGAGCAACACATACTGGCAACAGCACCAGAACATGACTAATTTACATCACATAGATACAAATGCAAACAAATTATTAAAAAAGCTAACAATGGCTTAACAGGATGTTAATAGAAACAATTATCTCATTTTATTTGAAATTCTACATGAGGCATATGTTTAAATGTTTTTATTGCTTGTTTTCTCATCAGCATTTCCAAGAACACCAAGTTACACCCATCTAGATGTTACAATCATACTTGGGGTCATACCTAAAATCTAATTAAGGGGGTAGTAAAAATATCAGCACTTCAGTAACTCTGACCATCTTGCACTTAGAGAGTAGGGACCATTTAGCATGGACTTTTTAGAGCAAGGAATCTATGCACCATGTTTGCTACACCAAACCAATATGTTGGCCTAATAGTTGCTTGTAAACTCTTAAATTTATTCACAAAACAAATTCAGTGTATGTTCAAAAGTACTCTATCTATAGTGAAAAAATGTCTAATATTAACCATGTACTATATTACTTAAAAAGTAAAATTAAATACCTTGAGAATTTTTTTCACTAGAGGCTGTTGAGTTATCACACTACTGTACATTAAAATTGTCTACTTGTCATGGAGACCTCAGTAAAACCAAGTTCCAGGAATAGCAGTCATGTCAATACGTAAATACGATAACGCTAACTTAAGCCTAACATTTATTCGAATGACACGGCAACAGATAAGAAAAAAGAAGATTAGAAGCGATAATCTAAGCTGTCTCATTTCGTTTCAAGGAAATCACAACACGTCAAATGTACTAGGACTGCCTTGACCTATAAAAAGAACTATACACGTAATCAAGCAACAGTTTCAAAGAAGCACACTAACAATTTGCAACATCAAAAAACTAAAAAAAAATGCGTAGCCCAACAATTTAAAATTGCTTATTGCTAGTGTTCGTGGACATTTTCTTATCAATAAATACGTAAACTGAGCAGCAAACTTTCAACGCAGCTCATATGATCATTCCCGAATCGTGGCCACACCACCGATTACCCAAGATGCAACTGTGAGACGTTGGAAGGCCTGACAGCATTCGTAGAGAGCATTGCAAGACACTTTTTTCAACCCATGAAACTCTAACTAATATACATCTTAACAACAATTCTGAATAAATTGTTATGAGAACAATTTAGTCATGTAAACCTAAGAATTTTACAAATTAGGTCAATTTCACAAGTATTAAGATTCATATTTTTTATTGTAGACTCATTGGCAGTTCAATGACGTAGCAGTCGTTAGTTCACGCGTCAGAAATATTAGTATGCATAGCTGAACGCTCTAATCGGGCACAAGACTTTATTTCCAAAATTGTTCTTATCAAAGATAATTCAATTATTCTCCAGCTGAACGTGTCTTCAGAAGGAAAAAATAAAATTTGACAATGCTCGGGAGCTGAGCAGGAAAGAAAACTAGAAATACTCGCAAATGCAAGCCGTTCTTTCCCCTTTTACTTAAACATATTATTGGTATTTGACTAGCTTGCTGTTGAACATTATATTATAGTCAGGGATTATTTCTAGTGTGCTCTTTCAATGTAAATTAATTTCTCTCTCTCATTTTTCACTTTCATTTATTGCGTTATGCTGCATTGAAGTAATGATTACGTGAGTTAGATTAATAAATTTGCTGATAAATTCAAAATATTTCATTGATGCAAAACATTTAGCTTGGTTTTTCATAGTACTTGCACATTCACAAATTGAAGCTTTCTGCTACTGTAGTGTTGAACGAATAGCCTCTAAATGTAAATAATGTTTGATTCTTATATCCTGATTTCATGCAGTTCTTCATATTAGCTCACAACGAATCAGGTCTCAAAAAATTACTCCAGTTTTCCTACCCGTTCTAAGGTATATTGATGACAAGTTATATTTTCCCTACGTGTGAATTGTATGCTCAGTAGCATGTTTGCTTGACAAACGTTTCTATTCGTTCGCGTGGTACATTACTTCAATTTCAATGCTTCCAGTAATAAAAGGTATATATGTCAAAGTAATTGTCGAATTAGAAGTTTCCCACACATATTAGCTCAGCTCAGGCCTAGGGTTTTAAATGTTCCTCCCTCTACATACCCTGTCGTCCTACGCTTCGTAGCGTGGCAATACGATAAGGAGTCCGGCAACTTGACGACTAAGTCGACTCAGGCAATAGCTGGAGGGTTGAATGCTAGTTATATGCTGAAGTGCCCATCTTGAAATTTCCACGTATTTTCACCTTTCGTTGTCTGAGAGTTCATATCAAGAAATTTCCTAGGTAACGAAATTCAATGTCTCTTCTAACTTGGTAAACCTTTATTAATTCCAACACGTTTCAACGTTGGGTTTTCAATGCCTTACAACTACTGGTGTGGTAAGGGATGTGAGAAATGTGTGGTTTAAACTTCCTTTTCCAAGGGAAGTACTCCGCAGTCACGCGAAGAGCCTCACCTGAGCCGAGGCTCGAGCCCTGGTCCTTTCGGCAGGGAGGCCATCACGCTAACCACTACACCATGGAGCCGACAGGGTAAAGATATCGGTATCTCAAAATACCGATAAATAATCAAACAACTGAAACAACACATTGCCACAAGTGTTGTATCAGTTAAAAAACGGACATACATTTATAAACCTTATTGCAATGGACATTTTTAACCACAGCTACTCGTGGTCCTGAATAAGCTCTAGAAATTGTGTTATAACGCAAAAAGATAAATATAAATATGTTAAATCAATGGCGTACTCTATAGAGTACGCTGTGGTTAAACCCCATACACATTTGCCTATCGTACTTTCACTCCGAAGCTTCATCAATCTAGAAATGACGTCAGCTAATTTAGTAAAATTAGTATAGTGCACGTAACTTAATCCTCTTCAATTTGAGTTCTTAATTTGAACCTCCTAGAATTTACAAGACATATAATATTTTTAGCCCATTTTTTATCATTCTGGATGTAGTAATAAAGTCACGTGAATTTTTATCAAGTCATTCGATTTGAATTACATCCGGCGAAGCCAGGCGCTTCTTCTTCAACGAAGGATGAAAATGTTTTCATAAATTTTTATAGTGTACTCGTTTAGAATTTTACTTTACTGATTCCTGCAGCACAATTCACTAAGGAATAGTTTGTGAAAAATCTATATAGCGACAGATCAATGGTATATTGCATTGTTTTCCGGAGACATGCGTACACCTATAGAAGCCATCACATCTCTATGTCACGAAAAAACTCAGCGGTGACTATAGCTTGCCTACAGCTTACGATTTTAATTTCGTGGTCGTAATTATCTGAAATATTCGTGGATCAACTTATTTTTATTTTAAACTCTACACAATGAACGATGAGTCAGTTTTGATGGCATAGGATAACCTAAGGGATAAAGTTGATTCCAATATCAAATTTGATGTCATAGGGTAGCCTGAGGGATAAAGTTTACCATGATATCAGAAGTTTGACGTTTCCTCCATATAAAACTAACGCTGAGTTTAAAATAATGATTGATTCATTGTTGAAGTAATGTACAAAATTAACGTTCGCTTAAATTTGATTACGAAATTGTGGCACAAATAATTGTCCTTTATACGATGAAGTTCGTTCAGAAAGTGTCAATTTTTCTAATGTTTGATGTACCTACTATGAGACATCGTATGCATGAAAAAAATATGGTAACATGAGCTCGAGCAATAATGTTATGTTTGAATTAGCTCCAATTTTAGCGCTACATTTCACAATCGATGAATTTTGATCTCTGCTTCAATCGAGATTATTTTGGGAGTGGGCAATGCACGTCAAATATATTGTTACGCTGAACCAAGCTTTAATTTTAATGATAGTCAGTAGGCGGACGCTTTGTTGTTCACGTTAAATTATGATTAAAATTTGAGACGTGTCGAGCTGCTGCAAGGGAACAGCTAACATCTGCTGCCAGCGAACAGCTTACATTGCTGCAAGAAAACAGCTTTTATGCAAGGGTATCAGCTTTTATTGCCGCAAGGAAATAACTTACCCCTGCTGCAACCGAAAAACTTACACCTGCTGCAAGAGAACAGCTTTACATCTGCTGCAAGGGAATAATAGCTCACGCATGCTACAGGAGATCAGCTTTCAACTCCCCAAACGGTGGAATTTTCAGCGAGCAAAACCTGGTCGCCGCGTTACATCTCCCAAATTCGCCTGACATCACTTGAACGTTTCCGTTCGGTAAAGAAATGTTACACGCGAAATGCCATTGTGTCAACAACTTAGAATTAATTTCAACTCGATGATACAAAGACGGGACATGAAGCATGGAGAAGGTACGATTATTTTAGAAGGTTGTTGGGGGATCACTGAAATGTTGAACCGTTTTTAAAGAGTTTAGGAATTTTAGGCTATTACCTCAATCTAACTCAAAAATTATTTCTTATCATTTAAATTATCTAATATTTTTCAGTATGAAAAACTCTGCGGTCCAGTTTTAGAACCAGTAAAAAATAACATTAATAATAGGTAAAACGATACATACTTTTCATGAGATGGTCGACGAGTAAGCTAAGTTTTCAAACCAGAAACATGAACCCAGAACTCATTGTATAGGGTTCGTACGGTGTCTGAGGATACCCTACGCACTTTTACAAAAACAGAACTCATTAAACGGTTTTCTTGATTTTTCTTCGACATAAACTGACCTCGCCTAAGAACGTATGATTTGTAACAGGTCTTGATGAACAACATTCCCTTTTTTTCCCTTCAGACACTTGAAGATTGTTGGCAAGATGTCGTAGTGACTTCCCAGGATAGACACTATTACAGCGTGTTTTTTCATTTCATTAGTTATAGTAGTATCCTGCCATGGGATCTTCTAAAAAATACATTAATTATCATTGGGTTAGTATAAATAACAAAAATTTAAGTGTCATCAGATACGTTACGGATCCTGTATGAATTTCGCTAAATTAATCTCATCTGTTTTCTTGCTTTGTTAGTATTTCTGAGTAGCCCAAATTTGAGTGTCGTGCACTAAAGCCCCGGGTTCGAGATAACAGCATCACTGCCCGCAGGCCAACACGAGCCTATTTCGCAGTCATGCCTCACATAAAACAGTAGATTGGATACAGAAAATCGCGTCTTTGAGACCACAGAGTGATAAACTGGAATGAATTGGCAGGTTATCCTTTGAATAACATTTGTTGCATGTTCAAACCTATCACACAAGTAGATAGATGTGTGCAACATAAGCTGTTTCGAAGCCGTACAGAGAGGTAAGTCTCTCATTTTTCGGTGACAAACAGAATATATATTTTTGGATGCTCGAATAGGACGCGAGATGATCAGAGTTCCACCAGGCGACAAGACTCTTCCCATAATTTTCGGGCCAAATCCATATCGTTCGCCTTACGCCAAGTACTAGTTTTCTGGCGAAAAAAAGGAAATTAGTTGAATTGGTTACAAATTAATGGACCATTTTCAGCAATTAATTTTGAAGCCTGGAATAGTCACTCAAATTTTGGCGCTATGGTGTTGTTGTAAGGAACAACTAATAATCGTTTGGTGTACCATTTCAAAAACCAATATGTAAGGGATTAACTGGCCATAATATGGGCTTTGATTTCTGCCCGAAATGAATCTTCGATATTATATCACTTTTTAAATTAAATTCGATATCCAGAGGCAACCGAACAAATTATAGTGTTCAAATATATCTACTAAATATGAAACGACGAATTAGCATTTTTGATCTTAAGATCCTTACTTTACAGTTGTCGTAATAGTGTCCAGACTTCCGACCACATTCCTCTGACAGAGCCACGTAGAGAGTCGTTTGAGCTCCTTGTTTGCACGTCTGTGTAAAACGAAATAAAAAATTGTAAACGGAAAAGACAAACACAAAAGGGAAGTAATGTGAATATTATATAGAGAGCGTTATTGTGTGCAGATAGCACTAATATTTCATGAAAATACTACGTGAATGAAGTTCAAAGCTACTGAGGCACAATCACTGAATTCAGTCTACTATAACAACTCGAACAGTTTCGAAATCCTGCAGCAATGAGCCTGGAGCTCGGCACAGGCAACAATCCCTGTTCTTTTATTTCTTCTCCGAGGAAATTTTGAGGTACAATCCTTTCACACAATTAATCTAAGTATGAGAAGAACACAATGCTATTCCAACTGAGACCTAAATTCATACGAACTCTAGTCCTTGATTAGTATTAAATGACTTCACAAAGCTCATAAAACATAGAAGAAATATGCTGTTGTGATAGGAAGCATTACCTACAATGAGAATGACATCACATACCTTGCCTAGAACCCTGGGAGGAAGGGTCGATAAGCGAGACCCAACGTTGGTGTTGTCTCGGGAGAAGATCTCCGTGGCCACGTAGCCGGGGTGGAGGCAGTTGGTTGTCACTCCTTTGGAACGAATGAAATTTCTAGCACTCTTGTTGGTCAAGCTTCGGAGATCTTTCAAACTTGAGGATATCTTTACTTCTCTTCAAATTTTTATTCCCGCAAAAAATTAGAGAAGTTGAAGAATAAACAATTTAGAGATCTACAGTGTGTCACATAGTTCACTGAGTAAGCAAGAAGAGGTGAAATTTTCAGAGGTGCATGTTAACTCAAATCATAGTCTTATTTTTATCTTAGATCCGCAAGACATTGGACTTTTTTTTAAACTTGTACTGAATGTCTAATTTTAATAATTGGGTGAAAATGTGGTCAATGATTAGAATGTATACGGCCTTGAAAAATTTGACTAATGTTCAAAATTTAGTTCCAGGTGTTCGAAATACAGGTGCACGTATTTCAGACACCTAGAAATAAAAATTTCGAACACAAATCAAATCGTGCATGAAAAAGTACAATATGCATTATGGACTGTCTATGCATCGAATAATAGTTTCAAAAATGTACATGACAATAATGGAGATGTTCTGTAATTGTATAACCTGTTCCTTCCAGCTTCGTGGCGAGCTCCTTCGTGAAAAGCACATTGCAAAGTTTGCTCTGGCAGTATGCCTTGGTGCCGCTGTAGCGCTTCTTTTCGTAGCTTAGGTCATCCAAGTTGAGTTCATTTAAAGCGTAGCCCAATGAGGAGATGTTCACAATCCGGCTTGGAGCGCTTGCCTTGATTTTCTCTGTTGAAAAGAGCGTGAATCTTCGCATGAAAAAGTATCGTACAAAAGCTGCACTTTATTATGCTTTAGAATGGGGCAGCGCTTGCAAGAAACTTTAGTACGAGTAATATTACTGCATAAGCGTAATTTTGCAAGCAACGAGTTTTTAAAGATATTATATTTAATTTTGGGCAATTATTGAAAAACCTAAGTTATGAAGTAAGAGAGGCCTGTACCCAGCAGGAGATTGGTGAGCAGGAAGGGCCCGAGGTGGTTGGTGGCGAGCGTGAGCTCGTGGCCCTGAGGTGACAACTTCTTCTTTTCCGGGGACAGAATTCCTGCGTTGTTGATCTGCTTGGCAGAGATCGATATTAATAGTACTACTGATAACGGCGGTGATCATTCACTTCCATGCCCTGCACATGGTACCACCATCCTGTCTAATAACAAGTGTTTTCAATGCAGATTGGCCACGTGAAATTATTTTTCTTGAAATTACTGGCTACATCATCTGCGAAGAGGTCAAGTTTACAACAGACGAGAAGATTACGTATGTGATCCAAAAGTATTTAAATCCAAATTTATAGGCAATAACCCAGTCCATAACACAGAATTGATATTATATGTCGCTTAAAGAGATCGTACGAAGATTTTAATTTTATCTATTGTGTCTACCTCAGCGTATCGCACGCAAATTGTCCCGGGAGGTACGATTACTTCAGGTGTCTGTCGCATAAAAGCATTAGATCATAGATTCTAAAACATTTCTCATCTCATCTATTCCGATTCTTTGGAAAATACCTCAGCTTTCCTGTTGCAATAGCAAGGCATCATATTTCAGCATGGTTATTTTCGTCTATATAATAAACACA
>VOMN01090954.1:0-56246 GCA_014899125.1 Orchestia grillus | reverse complement strand
ATAAGTATTGCATCGGCTACTTTCGACTTCTGGGAGCATTCATGGCAACACTGGGAAATCATCAAGTTAAATATGGGACTATGAAAGATAAATAAATTGCTTTTGAGCGAAATTTCATTATAATTAAAAGTGGCCATTGAGTTGATTTTCGTTTTATTTTGCTTTAATATACCGGATGTCAAATCAGCAGTGTTTTTTTATCAATTTAACGAACCTGAACTATGTTGTACTTTTTGCCCTTCCTAAATTCAACTAATACGACTTCAACTACGCAATGTGTCATCCAACCATACGTATTTTTGAGTACCCGAATTTCTATATTACTAATATTTCACATTTTTTGAAAGTTTATACGAACGTAAATTTTAGAAATTCAAACAATACTTGTCAATTTTTACTGGAAACCTGGAGTCCAAATGATGATTACCTCAAAGGTTGAGTTTCGAAATCATTCTACTATTAAAATTTTGATTCTAGAATGTGTTTTTTGAATGTTTATTGTTTCTAAAAGATATGAATTTTCTTTCACATATGAGTATTCGAATAGAGTTCACAGAGGCTAATGCATTTGACCTAATTGATATTAGCTTAAGAATATTAAAAAGCTCATCTGTATGCTGTTTCACTTTTAATATTCTTTAACCATGTTTCCATCGATATTCTCACTTCTTTTGACAGAATATTTCACATAGCGAAACTTCCACCCGAAGATTTAATCTTTTAAAAATTGCGCTCGTAGTATCTCCGAAGCTGTGGATCTTCGCGTGTATTGTGGTAGTTCCGAATGAGATAAAAATTTAGGACGGGATCAATTGGCGGCTTCAAGCATTGAAAAAGTTTGTTTTCATACATTATTCGTTTATGTAATATCTTTTTGATCGTTTGTGTTGTTCTGAAAATTTGAAATGAATTACAAAGTTAGTCATAACTTGATATTGTGATGTTTTAATTTATTATTCTCTGAGGTATTAGTTTAAATAATATCTCTAACATCCCTGTTTCATATTTGTATTGTATGATTGTTATTTTACTTAACCTTTGTATATATCTTAGTCTGAGGGATAATTCTGTTCAAATTCAGCTTGACGGTGTTCATTTGAGATATTTTCATGTTGTAGTAAAATATTTTTCTTTACAGCCCTCCAAAATGACGACGGGTCTTCTCTCGCTGAAATGGAACAACCATCAATCTACTTTCATCAATATGTTAACAGATATTCGACGTAAGGTATGGCAACTCATATTGAGTACACTAATGAGTATGAATATAGATAGAGGTTTCCATGAAACACATCTGAATATGATGCATTTCTTTAGTACAATCGTTGTAACATTTTTTTACACTACTATTTAATATTTGTCCGTCATTCATGTTGATATCATTAGAATTTATCAAATTGTATTGCATTAAAGGTTAATTTATGTTTTTCTTATTATTAGGAACTGAAAATTTTTACCAGTTGTATTTGTATGTTAGGCATATTGAACAACACAAAATTTCTTTCTATTCATAGGTAAAATTCAAATAATTTCCTAGATGTCATGATTCAAGTATCCTAGATACTTAAATCATGGGTAGATGGTATCCTGACTGCTGGGAGGTATGACAGATGTGGGTAATGTTGCACTAGATGATATTTTAATTTTAAAAATAATTGTAGGGAGATTTTTAATTATAAATATACATTTTTGTGAAATTTTTTTTAGCAACTTATCCCTATTTTTGGATATGTATAGCACATTTGAGATAGTTTAAATAAAACTTTGAACTTGAGTGCCCCAAATTAGGCTAGTCTTATAACTTTATGTTCTTGTTCAATTAATTCTCAAGGTCTCATCATGACTTGGGTTTGAATAATTTATCTGATTTCATTACTCGATCAGTTTTTTTTCTGATGTTTATATCTGAACCCTTTAGCGCTCGTACGTCAAATTTGATGCTCAATGAAATATCTTTTACATATGCAATATGTTTGTTGAAGCAAAAATGCACCCTCGGAACAGAATATATCATTTTACTGTTTATGTTAGTTGTACACACAATGTAACATTAATGTGCCTCTAAGAAAAAATATGTATGATATCTATATAAAAATTCAGTTAACTAAATTTTGATTTGGGTAGTAAATAATTAATTAGATAATTTTCTAGAGATTTCAATATTTCCTGAGGTAATTTCTTGTTTATGATTAGGGTTAGTAATACGTCAAAGTTGGGCAATTTATTTTCTAATCTGAGAAAAAATGCCTATTTTATACTTCAATTTACTAAAGATATGTTCTACTCTAAATTTATATTTCATTCCCTTAAACAAACTGTTAGTATCTGAAGACAGAGCAATATTAAAAGTTAAGGATAGGTATAATATTTTTTATATAGTTTTTATCATTCTAGCAAAATCTCTTTTGCTGCATTTTTCAATAGGTTTTTACCTAATTTTTGTAAAGGAGTATTTTCATTGTTCCAGGAGTCACTGAGTGATGTCACTCTTGCCTGTGGAAGCAAATTTTATTCTCTGCACAAGTTTGTCCTGTCAACTTGTAGTGAATATTTTGAAAAGATCTTCCAGAAGACTGCTGGCAAGCACCCTGTTGTTGTTCTCAAGGATATATCTTCAGAAGACTTTGAAGCATTACTTCATTATATGTACATTGGGGAAGTAAATGTTGTTCAAGAGAGGCTTGCTGGCTTGATAAAGGCTGCTGAGTGCTTGCAGATTAAAGGCTTGGCTGTTCCAGACAATGGCCAGAATGTCATATCTTGTAAAAGCTCAAGTCCTTCCAGAAGTAAAAGGAGTCTCCAGAAGAGTGAGCAAGACATTTCTGCTTCCAGGAAGAAGAGGAAAAATTCAGTATCATCAGCAGAAGAAATTTCTGCTAACAAGAGTAATAGTAAAGATGATGAAGCACAAGGAATAAATATTCAGACTGAGAGTACAAGTGATCATGTGGTAACTCCAGATGAGGAAAAATCCTCTTTGATAAAATCAAAGAAGAGAAACTCAATAGATTCTCTTAATTTTGACTGTGATTCAGATCTTCAAACAAATAATTCTTATGCAAGCAACAGTGAGGTAAGTATAAATTCATATTGAAGGGTGCTAAACTTTGCCCCATCTTCACAAGCAAGTCTTTTTCTGCATCTTATGTTAATGTTCAATTTATCTTCTCAAATTTCTTTCAAAGTTACAGCCTCAACTATGGTAACCCTTTACAAGTTATAGTAAGCATTCTTTTACAACCACAGCTATAGTAAGTGCAATTTTACATATGATTCAGTTTTATCACTATTTATTGAGATTTTTGCTACTTAGCTACCTAACTGCATTTATTTGCACTATGTTTTATAGGAAGTATTGGTTCAGTCCTTCCAGTCATTCTTATGCAAAAAAATTTGCCCTGAATATTCCAAAACACTGAGGGGATTGTGTTTTTGAATGGATTCAAAAGCAACTAAGTGCTATATAATTTCTCTAATCTAGGCAGAGTGAAACTCTCGTATTTTAACAATAAAAAGCAATAATTCTACTTCAATATTTGGGTGGACATAAGCATCCTGCAAATGTATTCTGAAATTATTAAACATAATGGCATGAGACAATTTGAACTGAGTAAATGTAAACCTTTGGGATATCTGAAATCGAAATTTGGGTGAAAATTGGATATATGGTAACAATAGAAACTGAAGATTGCTCATCTTCACCCTACTGTGCAAATTTGGAGTTTCCTAGAAATCTCTTTATTCATTAGATGTTGAGTTCCTTTTCTCTATGGGAGGGCTGAGGTAAATGTCAAGTTATAAGCTATGTTACATTTCCTTGTACTTTTTCTTTCAGCTCCATGCAGTGAAAATAGAACCTGAAGAATCTCAGGAATTTCTTGCAGCAGAAAATGCAGAGGACTCCAAAGACATGCTGCAGTCCCAGTACCTGCAGGACACTGGTGACAGCGCCGAGGAGAACCACCAGAGCTCGTCCCTGAAGTCTCCACCAATGGAGGTATTTATTGTTTAGCATCTTCTGAATGTCTGGTCTTACAAGCCTTGTCAGCAAAAATTCATCGGGTATAAATTTCTGCATTAAAAAATTATTATGAAGACGTATCACTATAGTAGCGATACTGAATGGATCATAAAAAAGTTGTGGTATCACGTGTATGTGAAATATTGAAATGAAGCATTTATCATTTTAGATTTGTAAAAAATGAGTGATGATGTGAGCATAACTAATAAGTAATAAATGATGATGGAGTTATAATTATTTATCTGTTTACCAAAAATACGCAGCTAATTTTTTTTGTGAGCTATTTAAAGAACACTTAAGACATTAACGAACGTTTCTCTAAATCACATACAATAATTAAGAGCTAGCATATCTTCTAAAAAAATCAGAAGAGCTTATTTTCACCAAAATACCCTTGAATGTTAAACATTTTTAAACATCTGTGTTACACCAGAATTACTGTGGCGTCTATCATACACGGTCTAGCGGCTGTTCCAGAATAGTATTTACAAGTTACCTTTTCCAGGATTTAACAGAGTGGAGCAACTGTGTTGAGAATGCAGCCTTCGAGTCAGCCTACTCTTCTTCTTATGACCAATCCTCGGTGAGAATTTTACTGAAAATTTCTTGCATAAGAGCTTTGATGTGAACAAAATCCGAGCGCAAATGCAGCTAATACTTAATATTAACTTGCTACGCTTCTTACTAGACAGGTAGGGCATCAAGCATAAAATGTGCTAACTTCGATTTGAAATGGGAGGGTTAACTGCGCTAAATTGCTGTTGACACTAAAGGAGTCACCAATTGATGGTGCAGTGAACTGCATGCGGACGCTCTCACAGGCTGCAGGAAGGCAGCGTGCGACACTTGCATGCCTGCTGTGCAGTGTGAGGGCCCTGTGTGAACCCTTTCTGCCTGCTGGGACTCAAGCACACTCAGGTTAACCTTTGACGTTACTCCGACGGGCTTAATTCATTTTTGAACATCTGATGAATGTGATGCGTGAGGCATCAACTATCGTTAGTCTAGCCATGTTTTTCTTTTCTATTCGAGCATCTATTCAAACACGCTTAATGCCAAAGAAAAAAAGATTAAGTTGCTTTGAGAGCTGAATTTCGGCCGTAAACGGCTCGGGTGAACGATGATCCGAGGTGCCCGCGTAACGGAAGGTTTTCGTGCTTAAATCACCGTCAGTACTTAATTATGCTTCAAAGTAACTTTTTTCATTATATACTCTAAAATATTATCCCAATAATGTACACATGAAGGTGTCCAAACATTAACGGTGGAACCGTGGAATTTAAGTTTGTGATTTAATTTATACATGGTTTGATTGGTAACCCAATCTAAAAGTGAAAGGCAGAGCGTATATTTTGTGCCTTTGTGACCGGACCTTTGTATTTCGTAACTCTTATGCTATGAGAAATTGTTTCTAAATTTTGGAAATTTTATGTCGAGAAATTTTGCTTTTTTAGGTGTTGATTAGACTGCTTTCACTGAAGTCGAAAAAGATAGACTGCTTCTTGAATTGTGAATTTCACAGTGTGTTAAATCTTGACGTCAAATGACACGAGCTCAACACGTGCGAGGCCAGCATTTACCTGTATTGCGTTGAAGTACATTCATTAAAATGTTCCTTCTCTTTCGATGACGTTACACTGTCTTAGAAGAGGCTGGTTAAAACTGCCTTTTATAACACGCTGCTGACATCTCGGGCAGATGCTGGTAGTCCATGCTAAAGATATGGATTTTTTTCAAATTTCTGATAACTTTTCCTGGTAATCTACCGTCATCCCGACGTCCAAGGTGTTACTTGTGTGCTTGAAAGATTTCTGTGTCCGGAAAATGAAAACTAACTTTGCTGTGAACTAAGTAGTATTTCATTTTCTTAATGCAATTCAGTAAAACTGGAACTTCTGCTGCTATATTTAACTTTGCTGTGGATTAAGTAGTATTTTACTTTCCTAATGCAATTTAGAAGAACTGGAACTTCTGCTAGATTTGTAGGTGGCTCCGTGAGCGCATCTGGGACACAAGTAGACAGGCACAAACGTGTTTGCTGATGAGTAGGATTGTCCTTTTTATTTTGGATGATAAATTTCATACCTCGAGCAGTATTTGGTGAAATAAACTTCTGACTATTCGTACGCATGCCTCGCTTGACACGAAGCGACCAGTCATCAATAGGGCTTCGTTCAGTTTCAAGAACACACTTCTGCTTCACGGCTACTTTGCACTTGCTACTTTCTTTATTTATGATTAAAAATATCAAGAGAAAAGCCTAGGGTTGTTTCACGCGAGTGCCAACTATGAAAAATGTTGAAGAAATGTCCAGTGAAAAAATGTCCAGTGAAAAAATGAAAATGATTTGCACGAGGTCTGTTCATATGTACGTGATATTACATATCACCCAACATAAAGTGCCCTGTGTCAACGTGTGTTCATAGCCGTACTCGAATTGGTCGCCATTGCTCCCATGTGTGCTGTGCAGTTTAGGTAGTGGCTGCTGTACAGTGCACCATTGTTAGGTGCCTGCCATTCCTTGGGAAGTTCTCTGTTGGTTGTCGCGATGAATTGCGAACTCGTTGTGTGTCCCTTACCACCAGCTATAAAATGAGTAAGTTTGGATATCTCTGTACTTCAGTTTAAGGATTTCTCTCTGAACTAACGAATTAAGACCGCGCAACGCGCCTCCTTCAGTTGACTATGCTGCATGCCTGTCGGGCGTTTCTCAGTTTATGTTTCTCAGTTTATATTTCTCTGATGACTTTGCTTCGCTTAGAAATTCATTCAGAACGACTCATTGTGATAGAAGCTCGAAGGAATCTCTGTTTTTTTTAAGCATTTCATCGTTTTAATGGCTGTTGTTTTCCCATTAACATTGTCCCTTCATCACTAAGCGAAATGTTTTCCCATTAACATTGTCCCTTCATCACTAGACGAAATAGTTTCCCATTAACATTGTTCCTTCATCACTAAACGAAATGTTCGGCTGCTCCGGACTGTTGCGGTGTCGTGGAGATGCTGCTGTTTTGGAGTTGTTCTAAATATTTTTTCTCTGTAGTCCTTAGAAGAGACAACACTTGAACGCGCACGAAAGGAAAAAAATTAATGAAGGCAGGGACGATGATATTATTTCGTGAAAATTAGGGATGTACTTGAAATAGAACTTATAATTGAGAACTCGAGGATAAGTTACACGTTAGCAATAGGAATAAAGACGAATTCTGGGCAACATGATGCACAAAATGCATACACAAAAGAGAATCAGAACAAAAAATGTAAAACAAATTGAACTTAAATTGATTTAGTTTAGGTATAGTTGATGACAGTATGACCATCGTGAGATTAACTTGCGTGTTTTCGAGTTTGATCATCTGTTTTTAGCAATTGTTGCGTGTACTTTTTCGATTGATGTTGTGCTTCTTTTCTGCAGTATATTTCTGTACAGCATTGTAGTGTTCCTTCTGTTTCATGACTTTCTTATGAACTGCTCAACGCCAAGTTTGTGCGGAGTAAGACCAGCCCTCTAAGGTGGGGAAATCTTAACTCGATCGAAATTGAGATTGTTGTCCTTCGTCATTTCTTGTTTGTGTGTTTCGCCGCCGGGGCACATGCTTGTTGACCATCGGTGGAACTGATATCTATCATTTTTGTATCTCTTGGTCGTGTTAATTGAGAGGGACATCCGATGCGGCTGGCTGCGGTGGTTCTAAAAAATCCGGGCAGCGTCAGATGGTGGGGGCGAGGAGGCGACTTCGCGTCTTGTCAGACTGAAGGGACTCGTCCAAACTCTGCAGTGTTCACGCAGTTTTGCTTCAGTTGTCTTCCCTTGTAATCCACATTATAAGTTTCCAGTCTTGTCTTTTTAATTTTTTATTAACAATTTATTTTCCAGTCACTGGAGGCCTGCGTCTGTTAATGCCGGGGTGTAATTAGTTTCAAATTTCGGTTCCGTCGTATTTTGTTTCGAAATTTTTGCACTGCTATTTTATTTGCAAGTTACCTGGAACTCTTTGCCGAGCCGAAATTTCAGCCTACAATAAAAAACGAGAGAGATCGTCACCTGCTTTTCTAGTACGAAATTTTTTTTAACGTCGGTGTCAATTTTCTTATTTCATTTTCTATTCTTCCATCACTCAGTCTCCATAATAAGTGGGAGTCATTTTCGTTCATTTTGTCTCATTCGCCCTATGTTGGTTGCAGGTTCAGAGGGAACTCCCTTCCATCGCCGATCAGTTGTATCTTGTCGATGCCTCTCTGCACGAGCCTGTCTCAGACAGCCCGACATCACACGGCCTCTTTGACGCAGCACGCTACTGCCTCACGCTCCAGACACCCGCACCCCGCCGCGGTCGTGGAGCCAAGTCATCTTGGGCGAGGAAGGAGTTTTCTGCATCAGGACACTCATCTCGCAGCGCCCCGCAATACCAGAGAGCCAAGTTGCTGCACTGCTCGCTCTGCCACTACACCACCAACAGACCTGCCAAGCTCACCATACATAACCGCACCCATACCGGCGAGAAGCCTTTCGCGTGTCACGTGTGTTCCTTTAGGACAGCGCGACGGGAGTGTCTCAGGACGCACCTGAAACTGCACCAGCGTCCCAACGCCCCTGGTATTAATGAGACTCGCTCGTGAAACTTCTCTTCTCTGTGCAAGTTTTTGTGATAGTTGTATTCGTTTTGTTGATGAAAGGACTCTTCTGCTGGTATTGCCACCACCCGTTCTTCTTTAGACTTGGTTATGAAGATTCAGGCAGTTTTGAAGTTCGGTGTTCGTAGAATATTTTCCTTGTGAAACTCGGGTGCTTGTGACGAAAGGGTCCTTCATTTGTTGACACGTTAATGGTGAGACTGGTAATGGTAATGCTGACCCTTGAATCCGGACGATTGTTATGTTTTTGGTTTGATATTTTTTGATTCGCTTGCTCGGATTAAGGGCAGCTGGTAGTCGGGACTCTGTCCAGGTTTGTGATTTTGGTCTGTACATTTTTTGGAGGGAGAAAGGAACCGTCAGTCCGACGAACTGGTTGACATGTGGTGGAGGATGTGTCGCAAGGGAATGTTCTGGAGCGTACCTTGGTGGCTAGAGAAGTTGGTGCTCCTCGGTCTTCAATATGGAACGGGATGAATTTGTTTACCTGACTTCGTAAGTACTCGCAAACTCCGATCCGATGAGCCAGTATGATGCGTAATAGATTTTTTTAATGAGTTGTCATCATTCTGAAAAAATTTGAGGCAGCTTTGACAGACAAGTCTTTTACAACTTGATCTGATTTTCCAGGTTCTATCAGGGCCTTCTTTATTGTCAGCAATTACCCATCTGCGCAGTCTTTCATCCACTGCGTCTGAGGCCCCGTCTACCCAGCCGCAGACCTCTGCTCCTCTGTCTGTTGCAGCGACGGGTAGCTGTGCTACCAATTCCTCTTTGCAGTCGCAGTTCAAAAGCACGAAAGCGTTCTGCTGCAACTCGTGTCCGTACCGCACAGACGTCTACCACAACCTGAAGATCCACTTGCGCACGCACACCGGTGAACGTCCTTACGCCTGTCCTTTATGTCCATACCGAGGCACTCAGCTGTTCCACGTACAGAGGCATATGCGCACGCATACGGGCGAGAAACCCTACGGTTGTCACTTGTGTCCCTACAAAAGTAACAGGAAAGATCATCTCACGGAGCACATGCTAGCGTCTCATAAGGTGGATTACAGGACCAGAAGTGGGGGTGTTAACTAAGGCAGCTCTCTGCCTTGCGTTCTTATTTATTTTCTAAACGTGTTTGTGTGTTAAGAATAACCGTTGTCTTGGCAATAAAATTGTTCATATGTAGAATTAATTAGTACTAAGCTGTATGCTCGCCTGTTAACTAAAATACGTGTGCCCTATGTAAGTATTCAAAAAGTTATTGCACGTTTCCTTCCATAATTGCGAGAATCTCGTAGAGCGTCGCACATCGTGATCTTGTTTGAACTCATCCATTTGAATATTCAATTGTTTCCCTATCTCGTGAGCAACATAGTCACAATTGTGTCACTAGCCTCGAACAACATTGAAGCGGTTCTACCCTGTATGAATAATCAATTGTTTCCCTAGCTCTTGAGCAACATAGTCACAATTGTGTCACTGACCTTGAACAACATTGAAGCGGTTCCACTCTGTAGCGTGTACAATATTAAGTCAACAGTGTTCCGAGCCGGTGACAACATTGATACAGTTGCGCCGCGAGCTTCTGATGATATATAGGGAAAGTTACGCCTCTGCGACGTGTAGGTTTTCAGATGTCAGTTCCAGGTAGTGTCCTCAACCCTGCATAGATTCATGTTAACACTAAGTTTTAGTTTTTGTCGTCAATTGCTGTGGGACAAACGCTTTGGAATATGGGGACCATGTTGGATTTGTATATGTGTAGTCGGAAATGTACGATTAAAATTTGTAAGAGTCACGTTAATGGTGCTCTTCAACTGGAGTAACTGGGCAAGAAGGAGGAGAAGTGCGTCCATTCAGTTGTAAATCTGAAGTGTTAGGTGCTGATGGGCGCCGCCGTTTTGAGTTGGTAGCTATTCAATTAAAAACAGGATCAGTGCTCTGAAATATGGCCTTCTGCATGTTAATTTCACTTTTACCCAGGGCTGTAGAACGGATTGCGCCTCTCAGCTAGAGGGCAGTCAATACTTTTATTTATTTATGGTCTTGGCTCTTAAAGTTTACCACAAAATTAAAAACTACGCAAATACAAACAATGCAATGACTTAAAGCATAATAAAACTTTTCCAAAGCATAATCCAATTTTATAGGGCTCTATAAGAAACCATTCAAACGGTGTAGGGCCCGTCGGCCCGAATACGTCCGCTTGTAGCATCTCGCTGTGGGTGTCGGGAGTGAATGGCCTTCCCGTGTCTCTTGGGAATTGTGCCCAGCGTGTAGAGCACTAACTCATTGTTAATATTATTGATGTTTCATACGTTCTCCATCAAATATATAGGTATTATGTGTATGGATACATTTATTTTAAATATTTTTGCATCAAAATTAAATGTTTGATTTTATATCGTTTTTTCCTGATTTTTGAGTTCGTGAGTTTTTCATAATGTAAAGATTGGCAATTTTCATCAAACGTTATGTTCTGTATTAGTGATTCAAGCTTCCGTTTTCTTCCTATTAAATAGCCAACCCTTACCAGAGTCTTCGTTCACCTGGAATTATCAGTTCGGTGAGTCTGATGTCACTGTAGTTACTGGAAATTCCTTCGTTTATTTATTTCAACTTAGCGAACAGATACTATAGTACAGCATGTTGATGAAGTTTAGGATCGTGTTTTTCGACGTATTCGGCTCCACGGCACTTGTAAGTTCACAAATTCATGTATTTGCTTCTGAAATATTTGAGTCGCATAACGTGAAAATTTAGTTCATCGTAACCGGGTTAATGTACTTAGTTGTACATTGATAACATTGTATATTTGAGACAGTGACTAAATTTAGAATGCTGAGAAGACAACCGTGATGCCAATATGGTTACTGGTGCTTGATTTTCTTACGCACGCTCTTCTTCGTTGATGTGGTTTAAGTTTTTCGAAGCTTCGTGAATTCGTTCGCCTACTTGGTATCCAAGATAGTGGGATTTACATGATTGAGACCTCATGAAAGACTCGGTTTATTCTGGACAGCTAGTTGTTATTACATGATTTGGTTAGTGCTGTTTTCCTTCTTATCCTTCATTCTTACGAACTTCATAATATTTTGGAGTCCCTTTATCTGTGCCTCTACCATTCCACCTTCACCTTTTTCATATTTTGAATCTGCTTTTTCTTTTACTCTTTATCTTCCTTTGATTTTTTCATACTGTATTAAGCCCTCTTCACCTTTTAAATGATCTGATCTGATTCTACTCACCCCTACAAACAGCTGGTTATCGCTGCTTGACATTGGCTGACCATTTAGAATTAGGGAACATTGTAGAAATTAGTAGGAGTTACCCTACCCTAATACACTACTCTTCTAACCTCGTTCGTACCGTCTTATCACTCGAAGAGCCCTCTTCTCATACACCATTTACATTGGCAGCTGTTTGGCAAGTAACGTGGCAAGGCTGGAAAGCATGCGGGAGTGGTAGACGGAAGTCTCATTTTCCATGCTCAAAATTATTGGCTTATTTGTTTTTTGCATTTTCTGTATGATATAGGCCAAAAGGTATTGAAGAGCACGTATCAATGGTTTAGTATGTTGAAGCTTGCTGAAAATACAATGAAAATAATTGGATTGAACCAACTTTTAAATCAAAATCAATGAAACTCATTATTTTCCGCGTAACCTAATAATGTAACGCATCATCCATCGAGGGTGCAACCGTTGTGTTATGTTGTTTATTTTCAATATTTTTGTGATTGAAAAATTATACATTGGGATAAAGAAAGCTTTAATCGCTGCAGGTTGCATTTGGTGCACGTTTTATAACAAAATAAAGATTTGATAAGTATGAGTCGATAGTAAAACTAATTTTACTGTTTTTGCGCATATATAATTATGAAAGACATTGTCGTTACCAATCGCTTAGTAAAAAGACGTAAAATTGCACGAAAAGACCATGAATGGAAATACAATTCATCCTGAAATTAGTCACGTTTTTTATTTATTATTCGGAGTCTTTGTGAGCTAAGTCTGTACGCAGGTTTTGACGAAGAAGTGAACTTTTAATTTGAGTTTATGTAAATTTTCTATGGTAACACAAGAACTCAGTTGCCTCTGCAATTCGGCAGCTTANTTATTCATGAAAATCAATAATCAATATAGGCAAAAGGAATGTTATAAATTGAAACATAACGTCGCTGCAAATTGGATCCGGCTTTGTGATGCGATGGACTCAGTTAAAATTGAAACCGGTCAAAGATGCAAGAGTTTCATTTAACCGGGAATTTTGGAGTACCATGGCAGAATATCATCTAATTTTGTAAAAGAGTGGCTCCAGAATGAGAACCTGCAAATTGTGCTCAAAATAAGGGAATTTAGCTAGAAAACGATGTAGTCTACAGAATTAAGTAGCCAAAGTCGATCTGTGGTTGAAAAAGATTATTTATAATTTTTACTTTCTATATGATTTGAATATGTTTATCCCTGCACGGTGTTGAACTGAACATTCTGTTTCGCCGTGTGTTGCACGCGTCAAACCCTAAGTTCAGTTCAGTGTGTATAATTTACTTATCTCTATGAAAGTAGACGCTTGAATGACTTATCATCAAAAGAATTAATGAAATACTTTTTCTACAAAATTACCGAATTTAAATCATATTGCAGAATTAGTCATTTACTGCTAACATGCGTTAGCAGAAGAAAGCCTTTTCATGAACGGTGTATTGGTCCGCTGCACCGGACTAGTCACACTAGTGTGCTCGACTGTACGGTTTTCTTGTTGCGCCATGTTTAAATACACTTATCAAATTCAAGTGTAAGAATTTATCATTAAAAATGTGCAAGGTTTCTATCTTGCTTTCTAGTATATGTAGTACCGAGTATTTTTTATATAATAATTAAGAGTATGGCTCAGCAGTCTTCATCTAAAAACAACCGTGGTCGCAAACGCCGTCGAAATGCTGATAATGGATTCGAAGTATGGGTAAGATTTCAGTTTCTCAGCGTTATTTATAATACAGAACTTAATTACTCTGAGTTGAATGATCTGAAAGGGTCTCTTCATGTTCATTTGTCAGATTTTTAGGAAAATATAGTCATCATTGTGCTCTGGGTAGGTCTACACTTTTTTATTCAAACGCTGAAATCTTAGTTAAAAATTATCATTTTGATGTAAAAGGCAGGATAGTGCTCTAGGTGTAAGTGATAGCACTGCATTTCAAAATGTTTGTTTTATTGTTTTTTTATGTGTTTATACCCTCTGTTATTTTTGCTGTAAAAAGTATTCAAAATATGAGAAGGATTCAAAAAGTTTCTAAAAAAAGGACAGAGAGAAAACATTCATAGTTATGTTTTTTATTTTCCAATATTGTATTTTATCTAGGTCTATGCAAATCTGTAAATCATAATACCAAGTTTTAAATCCATCTGTGGAAAACTAAGAGTCATGCAATTTGAACTAATCCATGTCAAAGCAGCTCTTGTCACAGCCTTAACTGTTAGAAACTGGATACTTTTCAATGACTTTTTAGGTTTGGATATGAAAGAAAATTGGATTGAGCTATGTTGGTTTTAAAAGATTTCTCATCAAAATATGCATAGCACAGCTCTCGTCTGCTGATCACTGTGCACAGATGCATTGTCATGTTGAAAGAGGACATACCAATGCATTTTCCAAGGGTGTTTTCCTGCAATTTTCTTGATAATTTTCTTTAAATACCATCATAATAAGTAGCTGTAATTATGTTCTTATCCTTAACACATTGACTGCAATACGACCCACTGGTGGGTCGTTTTGCCCCTAGGAAGATAGCATCATCGCAACCAACGTGTTAAGGAAGTTAACCAGCAAGATTCCCTCTGCACCCCAGAAGACGGTGGCCATAATCTTTCCTTCTGAACTGTGGAATTTGGTCTTGACAAGCTTTCTTCCATTTCTGGGCAGCTACTGCTTTGATTGAGTTTTGTCCTTGGATCAGACTGCTAAAGCCATGTTTCATTCCCAGTCACAATTCTCTGTGGAAAGGTTTCAGGGTTTTTATTGTACTTGTTCAACATTTCCATAGAATGATCTGCCCTTGTTTCCTGCTGAACTGGATGCAACAGCTTAAGAACCCATAAAGTGGAAAGCTTGTTCAACCCCAAACTGTCCTCTAAAATTGTGTATGCAGAACCCATGGCAATGTTGAATGTGTTTCCTACTGATTTAGTGGTTATTTGCTTGTCCTTTTCTGCATACAGCATCAATGTTTTTCACAGAATCTGATGTAGATGGCATGTCACAGTGGAGAAAATAAGTCTCATTTCTTTCACTTCTGATATAACTCATCTGTTTGTTGGTTGCTGATTTCTTTGGGGCATTGTCACCATAAACTCATTTCAGAGAGCCAATGATTTGGCTGTTCTTTTACCTAAACTCTCTCATGAATTTGATGTTTGTCCTTGCTTTGATTTGGCAGAGGCCAAGTTGCTTGAGTGGCTGCCTTGTAAATGGTGGTGCCAGGATATCACATTCATTGAAAGGTTCATGTAAGAACATCTTGGCATAAGAATGGTCTAGTGGGTTGATATCAAAATCTTTTTTTCTTTTTATATAATTTTTAGTTAATGTACTTTTTTTACAAACTTTGAATCCCTCTCACATAGCAATAATTTTTATTTAGCATAATTATCAGATCTTAGACTCTTTGAATTTGTATTTGTTATATAGTCATGTTCTGCAAGATATTTTGAAAATTTCTTACTAAAAGTCTTTTATAAGGAATATAATCTAGTTCTTTTTACCCTGCTCATCTCTGGTAATAAGTTATTGTGGTTGCATCATTGGGAAATTTTTCCTTTTTTGATAATTGTCAGTTTTTTTTTCATAGTTGTTAACTTTACGTACCTACTTAACGGCATATCAAAATATGTTTTTAAGCATTCTGACTAAGTATAAGTAATAATGCTAAACTAAACAGCAATAAATGACTATGATTTTATCAATTTTTTTATTGCCAAAATTGTGTAGCAAATTTTAAAATTTCCATTTGAAGCTATTAAGTATTTATCAGTCTCTGAGCTGAAAAGGTGTATTGCAATGATTTCATTGTTTTGTACATTTGAGAAGTATAAGACACAGTTTTTGCATTTGCATTTTTTTGTTTTATAAATTTGATTTCTTAAATTTATTTTAAGTTGGCATCCTGTAAAGGGTATTCTATTCATAGTACAACCTTCATTTTGGTATCATTGGATAGGATTTTTTATGAATTGCAGAAATATATTTTATAATTTTGAAAATTGTGTAAGTTAGGAACTTATAAGTTTATATTATACAACATGTCTTCCACTCTTGTACTTCTTCCTGGTTACATTAGCATTAGGATAGGGTTAGGATAGGCTTATTCTGATAATTCTACAAAAACGAATGTCTAATCCTAATCAGTAGAGCTTGGAAAAATGGGGTCCTAATTTCTATAGACCATGCCTAATTATGTTGTCTTTGAATGTAAATGCTGAAAATATCTTTCCATTAACTTTTTTTTATGTGTTGAAACCATTCAAAAATTCTTTCCAATGATACTAACACAAAGGCTGGACAATGAATAGAACATCATGTACACAATATCAACATGTGGTAAATATTGACCTATTTGCTAATAATTTCTTTACGATTAATTTATATTAAAGCAATAAGACTGATCAAGCAATTGATTATACTATGAAATTATTTTGTAAATTTAAATTTTGTTGTTCATATATTTGATTGTTAATATAGAAAAAAGTTTTTTTTGCAATAAATTGTATAATAATGTCTTATTTCAATTCAAAACATTTGAAATAATTTTTTCCTTTAGGGGGGCTACATGGCAGCAAAGATTTCCAAATTGGATGGCCAAGTCAAAAATGATGCTGGAAGTAGTAATGCTGGTATATTTTCTGGGATTGCCATATTTGTCAATGGATATACAGGTAAGTTTCATTACTTTTTTCTCAGGTACTCTGTTAGAAATTCAAATTGGCTATTTAAACAAATTTAATTGAACGTCTTCAGGAATTAAAGTTCGTACAGGGTGGTGCAAAAGTCACATTGCCATTTTGAACATATATTACATAACAGCTAATACAGCTATAAATGTGTTACATGAGAAATGAAAGAGAAAATCTTGAAATTTTATCCTGTATTATTGATGCAAATTTGGAGCATATTTTGTCATTGAAATTTATATAACTATCATATCCCAAAATTGCTGAAATACAGCTAAAACTAATGAGCAAAGATAGTGGAAAGTTATTTCTCTTGTAACATATCCTTAGTTGCAGTAGAGAATGACTATGTAAGAACATTTATTCAACAATGGCCTTCCAAACATTGCATGTTTTCAATGATTTCAAGACTCAGAGATTTTGGCTCAACAGTAGTCAAGGAATGCTCTGGGACACTGAAATTGGTACAAAAGGCATACGTGATTCAATGTGCTTCATTGAGTGTCACAGTTGATTAAAAAATTTCAATTAAGCAATGTTCCAGTCAACTACAAATTTTATTGAGATCATTGCAATGGGTCCTAACAAAAGATTTAAATGATATTCAGTAAATGTTATTATTCAAGCACAAGCATATTCGATGTACAGTATTTTCCATGACTTTTTCCAAAATCTGGAGATATTCTGTTGATTTCTTTAAGGTTTTTTAATTCATAAAGAATAATAGGCATATTGATGTAAACATTTCATTTAGGGTATTACCATAAGAAATAATCTGCAGGGGTTAAACCAAGAGACCGTGGTGGCCATAGAACATCAAATGATGAAATTAAATGACCAAGAAAGGAAAGTCTTAGTATTTCCATGGGGCATTGTAATCTTTGCCATATGTGGTGTCATTCAATCTTGTTGGAGCCACAAATTCTACACATCCAAATTTTTCAGTTGCGGCAATGAATATTCCTATATCATTTGTCTGTAGTTGTCTCCTTACAATGTCACAGTTGTAGCATTAACATCCTCAAAGAAGTGTATACCTATGATTTTTGCACTCATTATGGCCCACCAGACAGTAACCTTCAGTGCATGAAGTGGTTGCTGATTATCCTAAGGTTTTCATTACACCAAAATTGGCATTTCAATTTATAAACATGCCCACTGATATGGAAAGAAGCCTCATCAGACATGATCAAGTGTGAGGAAAAAGTTTTCATTTGTCTGCCATAAAAAAGCATAAGCAAAATCCTTCATTTGTTGGTTGTCTGCAAACATCCACAATTGTATTACTTTAATTTTATATAGAAACAGCTTTAAAGTGATAGAAGTTGACAATTTTCTCTTTCATTTCATCTGTAACATATTTTTATAGCTCTATTAGTTGTTGTGTAATAAATGTTTGAAATAGTGAAGTGAGTTTTGCACCACCCTGTACTATTTTCAGTTGTAAATTTTGGGCCTGCAAAGGATATATAAGCAGGTACTGCTGAATACCTATTTGTTATATTTTTCCAGCTAATTGTATAGCAGTTGAGAAAGGTGCCTGTGTACCATTCGCATACTCAAACTTAGCTATAAATTTTTATAATATACATTAAAATAAATTCATTGGTGTATTTTATCAATTAAGCCAATAAGCAACTTTAAATTTTTTTTTGTAATATGCCATTCATTGCTGATATTTCATAAATCTTTTTGACTGAGCATTTTTTATTGTAAAATTTGTTGTGTTAAACTGAAAAAAAATCTGAACATGAGAACTTAAGCTACCGTTGGTATTTTACTATGATTTTGTAAGCTGATATGCAATTGCCAGTGAGCTATTCCATATCCCTTTTTATTGAAAATATTTTTTGTACAATTTTATTTGAGGTTTGTGACTCTCGATTTTTATGCACTTATTCTTTATACATTCCTTCCTGTTTCCCTTTCTTTGCCTCGTTTTATCCTTCTCATCTCTTATTTATTAGAATCTAACATTAATTTTAGTGAACAGCAAAAATATTTCTTGAAGAGGATTTTTGTAGTGCATTTCTACTATTCTTTTGGCTCATCATAGTTATCAATCATCAACAAAAGCCTTTTTAAAATTTAATATAGCAACAGTAGTTTGTCTTGGTTTAATTTATGTTTGGTATTTATTGAATTTATTTGAAAATACTGAATGTGTTTCATTATTTCATAAAATATCTGAATAGGGATGTAGGTTTATGGCAAGTTGTGTATATTTTGATTTAAAACTGAATATATTAGTTCAATTTATAAGAAGGTCTCAGCAATTGTTAATACAAGTACCTACTGTATATAGGTGTGTGTGGATGTTGAAGGTATAGAAATTGTCTTGTTTAGAGGATGTATTTTATGATCAAACAACAGAAAATTTTAATTATATATATTTTACTTATGACATTAGCTCAGTCAGATATGACAGCATCTGATAGATAAAAGTGAGTGCAAGTATTCTTATTGCAATACATCAGACTAAATTATGTGTGTTGCAGAGCCCTCTGGTGAGGAACTGAAGCGCATCATGCTCAGCAATGGTGGTACCTTCCATCATTACTATTCTCGTCGACGTACCACTCACATTATTGCGTCTAACCTTCCCCATACAAAGGTAAATTGCTACTTAGTTTGAACATAATTATTGATATAGTTGCTTTTCAAAATTCCTACTTGGTGGAATGAAATAGCATTCTATCTAATCCTTTCATGTTCCCTGACTGAGATAACTTCTAAGCAGGAATTACCATGTGTGAAACAAGTTCAAGTTGACTGTCATTTGAAAATTTTAATGCAAAGAATCTAATCGGTTTGTGAGGACGAAGCTTAAAAGTAGATAAGCCCATCTGCAAGTGTGTTCAAGTAAATCTCATGTTCACTTTGGACACCTGGAGTTAAGTCTTGTAGTCACTCATTTCTCCTACAACTTCCTGGAATTAAAGATTATTATTGCTCAGTTAGCCGATTTATTTTGGTAAATAGAAAATCTGATAATGAGTTCGTAATCCTACTGGAACCTGTGGTCTTTCATGGAGGTTATCTTTCCGTCTTCAGGTACGCCATCTAGATACCGATCGGATTGTGAAAGCTTCTTGGATTGTAGAATCTCTTGCGGCAGGTCGACTTCTTGACTACTCAAAATATTTACTGTACACCGATCAGAGTTCTGTGCAGCCCAAGATTTCCTTCTCAAAGGTAGAGAAGCCAACACTTTCTTCTGGATATGCCAGTACTTCGTCAGCTGAGTGCAGTTCTGCAGGTGTTATAAAATCTGAGAATAAAGATAATTTTACTGGAGATATAATAGGAACATCATTGGCAGCTTCTGAGACAGGTATCAAGAATAATAGTGAAGTAAAGCAATGTCCCAATACCTTGGCATCTGTTCAAACTACTCTAGCTCCTGACTTGCTGGAATCCGATGAGCTTGCTTCAAATTGTACTTCATGTCCTACAGACTCAGAATCCTACGAGTCCAAAGAATGTTTCCTTAATACAGAACAAAAACAGCAAGCTCTGCCTTCCATGGCTGGTACTGATGTTTCCAGGGTTGTCTTCTCTGACCAGTCAACAACATCGCGCTTATCTGAGCCTTATGATGGTGACTTGTTTGCTGATGAGGAGGCTTCAATTGTTGACAACTGCATTAATGCTGCTAGTGTTCTGTCTTCTTTGTCTGCACCATTCGAAATAGGTGTCAATGTCAGTGATAACAGAGCAGCTGACAGTTCATCATCTTGTACCAATTGCATCGATGGTTCTGACAACAAACATGTGAACAAAACTATTTCATGCAGGATTGAGAATCACGTTTCTAAAAATACGTTGCATGAGGAGTCTTCTAGCCGAGATGTGAACATGATCAAGTGTGCTGGAACTCCAAGCAAAGATTTCAGTATCAACGACCTCACTAATACTCAAAATCTTCAAGGTCATGAAGAGCAACTTGAAGATTTCAATACTGTTGATGGTGCTGGAAAATGTAGTGAAAGAGTGAAAAGTGAAAATGAAACCGATCGTCATGTGCAAAGCACCTCTTCCAATAGCAGACTTTGCTCGACAGTACTGTATGCTAATGTAGCAGATACATCAGGGGCTCAATTATTGGAAACAGAACAAAAATGTGAACAATCCAACATTGTAGAAAAAACAATTGGGCAAAATTTAAAATCCAATATGAATTCTTCCAAACAGAAAAGTATATCAAGTGTGGAATATGACTATCCTTCAAATACAAGTAACCCAAATTTTCTTACTGATTTCTATAACAAATCTCGTCTTCATCATATTTCCACAATGGGAGCTATGTTCAAAGAATACGTCACAAAACTTATGAAAAAACCACCAGACAATTCGGGCAAGCTGCGGTTTAAGCAGTGGTTAGAGGAACATCAGCACTCGTCCAGAGAAGCCACTTCTAAACCGGAGCGAGTACTTGCAACACATTCTGAAAATGCCGATTTTGCTCGAATAACCGCAATGCCGATAGATCGACTGATAATGCACATTGACATGGACTGTTTCTTTGTATCAGTTGGTCTGAGAAATCGTCCTGAGCTGGTGGGCCTGCCTGTAGCGGTCACGCATGCCAAGGGCAACCGTGCTAATAAGAGACCTGGAGCTGACATCGACGCTGAGTTCCAGTTGTACAGGGACCGCCAGTCTAAAAAGCATGCATCGCGAAACGTCGACCAAAAAATAGCCACAAAAATTAGAGAATTGGATGAGTCCAAAAGAGCATTTGCAGGTGTTGTTAACGAAGACATGGCAGATAATGATGAAGGCTATGAGGCATGGAGTGACATTGATGGACAAGAGGAAGCCACACTTTTAGAAGTTCTAGAGCAAGTGGAGAATAAAACCACTGCTGATGGAACCGATGTAAACAAACCTCGTGAAATAAAACCCGAAAATACTGCTAGTGGTGGTAATTCTTCCTGTGATAAGGAGAAAACTAAGGCTGGAAAGCGAGGCACTTCATTGCTGGACTCGACGAGCTCCCTTGCAGAAATTGCCTCGTGCAGCTACGAGGCTCGGCAGGCGGGAGTCACCAATGGAATGTTCCTGGGGGCCGCCCTCAAGCTCTGTCCTCAGTTGCGGACCATCCCTTATGATTTTGAAGGTTACAAGGAGGTTTCTTACCAGCTTTACGACATAGTAGCCAGGTAAGAGATGTAGGTTTTCATTTATTCTTTTCTTTATGTAGCAACTTTATTTTCATTGTAACGTAACTGAATACCCTCTGCACTCCTATTATGATTTGTTTAGCAGTAGAATGAAAATATCCATTTACGCAAAAGAAGAGGAATGAATCTAATTTCTTCGTGATGCTATGGATCATATATTTTTCCATGTGATCAACCGATGACTTTTTTCTCCTAATTTCTATTGCAGGTCATAGGTCGCGGATCAGTCATGTTTTCTAACTTGGAACCGTAATTGTTGTAAACCAGTAGCTCGTCCGGTATTTAATTGGAGATATTTGTAAAGCTGGTTGCACTTGCGAAAGCTTCATCTCTGTGGCTCTAGCAGGAACAATGTCTACTAGCAGGTCATTGACTCGTCCTGAACGCAGAAGTGCCGAAATTAATTTGGTGTAGTGCCGGGCACATCTCAACATTTATAAATGTCCACTGAGTATTGGGTTTTCTTGCCTGTGACTGCACGTCAGAACAGGAGGAAACGACATTTTTTGAAAGCACCTCAAAAATGTTTGGAAGTTGCAATTTATCTTCTAGAGGTGAGGTGGGGCTAGGCTTTTTGTTAGAATGCGATCTTAAATACAAGTCTTACAGGAAAACTTTCGGTGGTCTTATAAAGATTTTATGTTTTTAGGACTGTTTTTTTTATTATTGGGCGGTTCATATTGTTCTATTTTGTCTCCTCGTTCTTGTTGGCTTAGGTGAACTTCTTTGGATAAACTTGCCGTGTTCAATACTTCTTCCAACATTCCATGCACACCGCCTCCATCTCTATTTCACTTTGTCCCATGAATTGTTCGTATTGCTCGCCTGCTCTGGAAATCGTTGTTGTATTAAGATGGTTCCGGTTCACGAAGATTAAAATTGTCGATTTCTCAGCTACACGCGGAGCATCGAAGCAGTCAGTTGCGACGAGCTCTATGCTGACGTGAGTGACGTGGTCAGGGAACTGCGTGACAGCCACGGCGCCTCCCCTGAGCTGCTGGCCGCCTGTGTGCGGCACCACGTCACCGTGAGTGCGCCTCGGGTCAACTCAGGGTTTTCTTTCAATTTATTAGTAACACCCGGGAAAAGTCGAGTGCAGTTCGATTTTTTTGAAGCTGAGAAAAAAGTATCCTGCTGATGATTTTTTGGAGTCACAACTAGCATTTTAACTTTGAAACTGCAATTGTGTTCAAAATTATTGTGTAAAATGTGTAAAAATTTTGTTTTGTGTAAAAATGTTCGTATTTAGAATTCATTCAACTCTAAAGAGAAGTTCAGTGATATTTACGTACTTTACGTGTCTAGTACGCGTGCTATTTTCAATATTTAGTGGGTGCACTACAGAGCATAACGCAGTGCGGATGCTCCGCTGGCATGGGCAACTCGAAGCTGTCAGCACGACTGGCCACAAAGCTGGCCAAGCCCCACGGCCACGTCTACCTGGACCACCTCGCCCTCCTGCAGCACCTCACCCCCCTCCCCCTGCGGGACCTGCCCGGTGTGTTCCTCGAGCTTACAACTCGGTCTGTCTTCACCGCCCCATCGATAAATTTATGAAATATTCCATAAAAATGCCTGGGTGGCCAAAATTATGAATGATTATCGATGCTCGGGCTAAAAAGTTAGATTGTGAACCGCCTCCGCCTGTGTGAGCTGTGCACGTAATTCATACAACATGCTTATTAATTTTGTAGCTGTGGCTTGTACTACGTACATAGTATATAAATTTAGTTATTACGATTGATGTTGTTTGGCTCCAGTTGTAGTAGTGTCGTGAAAGATTTAGTGGCTACGACCCTACGAGCCGTAAAGATTAATTTAGAGTTGGGAGTCAGGCACGATCAATTTGTTGAAATAAAATTGTTTTTTGAAACTCAATGATGGAATTTTCATCTCTTTTAGGCATACGACAAAGAAACTCTTAATTCATTTTTTCGATTATCCTCTGTCTAGGGAAATATTCGAATACTGTAAGTCGATGATCCTGTGGGAGTTGAGTGATACCGGTGCGCTTCAGCTGCTGCTACCACCGCCGTTGAGTGAGCAGTGATCGTTGAAGCATTTGGATGTGGAATTAAATTAACGAACGATCTTGATTTCTGTGTTCTCTTCGGGGCATGTCTGTTGGTGCTTTTCTTCTAATTTATTTTAGTGAGAAATGAAATTAAAAAATCCGTGTGTATAGCAGGGTCTTCAAACGTATTGATTCTATTTTATTTTAAATAAATTTCTTTGGATATCTTATTCTAGCTTACTCTGCAACAGCAAAAGCGCCGTTTCCATGACAAGAGGATGCTCATAGCGAGTACATTAGACGTGTTCAAAATGACTGTGCCCATTCTTTCGAAACTGCCTTGCCGTGAGAAGAATCTATTCTCGGACACTGTACACAGGCGTGGGGTGGAGTGTGAGCGATCGGCTGCGTAAGGCAGGAGCGGAAACGTGCGGGGAACTGAGGGCTTGGTCCCTCCCCCGGCTGGAGGGCCTGTGTGGCCCCCGCACCGCTGCCACCCTCCTCAACTTCTGCAACGGCATTGATGACAGACCCATCAACTCCCACCACGTTGTACGTAACTGCCAAGAATATTGTTCGTTCTTTTAGATCCATAGAACGATGGTATGCAGTAAACCTCGAGCTCGGCTAAAAATTTTACTTGGTTCAAATTTTAATGTGTTTCCCATTGCAGAGAATCTTGATTTTCTGTTTGTGAGTGGAAAGTTTTAGCATTATAAGCCTCGTGGTGAGATTTTCTGAAAATGTTACTGTAACCGCAAACGAATAATTTTCCAGCCGATATTTGCTATTTGGAATAACTGTGTGTTTGCTTTGTCAGTGGCCAACTCCACTGCACAAGTGATAGCGTGCGCACGTCTTAGTCAGAAGATTTTCGGTTTGATACCTCGGAAGGGGAATTCTTTCCTTGGGAAAGGAAGGTTGACTATGACATGCCTAAAAGACGGTGCATTTGTGTGCCTTAACTAATTCCATGGCTGCTCAGTATCGCTTTGCCTTCCTCACTTCTCAGTGATGGTACACGGTAGGAGGGTCAGGTCAGATTATCACGCTCAATAATACATGGGAGATGGAGTGTAACTGTACTGACCTACTTACTTGCACCATTAAAGCGAGGGACTTTTTTGAATTGTATCGTCCGAATTTTCTTAGTGTTTTGTTATGAATACGCTTGCGATCATCGTGTTTGCAGTTCAAGTTAGAGCGATTGTATGTAAAATACTTGCCCACTTATCAGTATTCTAAGGCGGTTTTGTAGAGTAGCTCAAAATATGAACTTTTATTCTATCTGGTGCAGTATTCAGAATATAAATATGTAAGCTCAGAATGCGGTGGCATGAAACTACAATAACACAATGCTAACTCGTCGATCCCATTGATAATTTTCCAATGCTTGTTATAACTTCATTTTCACATCGCTATGGGCAAAAAAGAATATTTTTTGCGATCTGATCAGCGCGTCATTTTCAGAGGAAATCTGTTTCTGCGGAAGTGAACTACGGAATCCGATTCGAAAGAGAACTGGATGCGAAAGATTTTCTTCGTCAACTTTGTGAAGAGGTTTCTAATAGGCTTAAAGCAATTGACCTCATCGGCCGCTGCATTTGCCTCAAACTCAAAATTCGCTGCAAAGATGCGCCCCGTGAGACCGCCAAGTTTATGGGCCACGGAGTGTGTGACAACGTCGCCAAAAGTGTGTCCCTCCTGCAGCCCACAGATGACCCTCAAATTCTGCTGCGAGAATCACTCAAGCTGCTCGCCCAAGTCAAGGCCGCCTGGTGTGATTACCGGGGTGTGGGACTGCAGGTGTCAAGACTGGAAGCTAAAAGTGAACTTGGTGTTTCCCCAGCGTCCGCGATCACGAAATTTTTGGTGAAAAAGTCTAAGGAGGAGGTTTTGGCTTGCGAGCAGCAACTTTCGAAAAAAGCTTCGGAAACGGATCAGCCTCGAGAGACAAAGCGCGTTACTGCAATGGAAAAGTTTGTGAAGGCAAAAACGACCAATCCGAAAAATATGGGAAATTCAAAAGTTGTTGATGTGGACGTTTTGCTTGCTTTACCTCCTGACTTGAGAGAACAAGTCATTGCCGAGTACAAACAACAAGGCTATATTGTTCCTTCTATGACCGAGGTGTCGTTGGGAACTGGAAGCCTGGAGGAAAGCGAGAAAAAGGTAGCAGGCTCAGCTGTTTTGAAGGCTAATTCTCTAAATCGTGGAACAAACGGGCGAACAAAACTAATGGAAGACATTGACCCCCAAACACCTGGACCATCTGGGTACAAAGCTCCTCGGCCCCAAGGAGCCAATCATCTCCCCGCTAGTAACAGCAGCAGTGAGAGTGGATCTGGAACACTCCACGACTCCCTGGATGCCAAACTTTATGATCGTGTGACCGCAGCAGCTTGTGATTCCAGTGATGTAAGGTCCGTTGAGAGGTCGTCTACTGCAGCTGATTTACAAGAAGATGCAGACGAAGGACGTTCCAACTCACCAATCAATATGTCTCAGGTATATTTGCGTGTTCCTCACTTGTTTGAGTGTGAGTTTAGGCATGTTTCGTTCATGTGTTAAGAGTCATAAGTACATTGTCTTAATCTGATATTAACGGAAGAAATAGCACTCGTATTTCTCTATCGAGAAATCAAAATCATCGTAGGCTTATATTTCGAAAGCGTATTGTTGGGCTGAAGATTGTGATGTTGATGCGTCACATGTTCAGGGAACAAGGTAGATAAGAGATGCATTATTGTAGTCAGAAATCATTCCTCAAAGAAAAATTAACTCTCATAATTCATAGTAAACATTACGACTTATTTTTTCGTGTTGCTGACCACAGTGTTTTACATTGAAGGTTCTATTTAATATTTTTATTTTCAGATTGACTCAAGTTTTTTGTGCGCACTGCCAGAAGACCTACAGGAGGAGCTGAAGCGAGATTATCAGCGTCAAAAGCGAGTTATGCACGGTCTAACATCTCCTAAAAAACTTCTCGAGCTCTCGCCCTCTAAACTATTTGCTGTGACGCCTCCTAGAGGCAGTCCAAAGAAACAGAGAGGCAGGCAGGGCGGTTCAGGCCTCAGCTCTCCGCGGAGGCCCCCTGCAAACCATACAGCGTCGCCTCCAAGACGAGGCAAGCGTCGGGGCAGACCTCCAAAGTGGGACACGAGGCGAGCTGACTCTGGCCGTCATCTCAACAAGGCCAGTGTTGGTGGCTCGAAAGAAGTTCAAGTTGCTTCTCCTTCTGATCAAGTTGAAGTTGACAGCCCGTCTCTTCCTCTTGGTGAGTGGGCGAAATTTTCTCCTTTGAAGTTTAAGACCGGTGGCATTTGATTAGAGAGTGTCTGTTACGAGGGTGAAAATGATAAAATCTGGAAAATTGTCCCGATTCTGTCATTTTCACCCTCTGGGAAACTAAGAACCTTTCCAACTTATGAGCTTTGAAGCGAAGTTTGTGTTTTTCGGTACTCGATGAAAGATTTTAAGATGCCAGAGACGTACCTGTTGCCGTTCTGATGGTCTTTATTTTACGTCTCATTGTGAGCAAAATGATCTCTGTGATGATATGAGCGGTGAATAGCTTCTAAATTGTGAGACATGCGGCGCTAAGTAGTCCAAGTCACTAGAGCGCCTAAAAATTACTGCTACTCCTACTTGTGTGTTATGAAATTTTATAGAATATTGAATTACCGATTTTGAAACATTATCCTTCATAGGGGGCATAGGATAGGAAATAGTATTAGACTAATTAGGTTTGTCTATCCTATGCTATGGGGACTGGCGTTAGGTTACCTCAGCTCTAACTAGACCTTCGGGACTTCTATTGTGCACACTTTTTCCATTTTCGTGCCCTCTTCGATGATTATTCTTTTTCTTTCTTAAATTGCTGTTTCTATGCGCAGGGAATCCTCTGTATAGATTTCACATTTTCTGAAGTTCATACTAAATGGCCTATTCTTTTTGCTTTCTTGAGATTGCATTCTATGTTGCTAGGGAGCTTTAAACTCTCTAAAATCTTTCGAAACTTTATCCCGAGAACTTTTTCAAGTTGTGATGCCATATTAGATCGAAATTAGAAAGCAATTTTTATGTTACGTACTCGTGTTCATAGTTTTAATAATCGCCTCCAACGTATTTTTGGTATATATTATTATTTTATGCGAAAAGAGCAACTGCAGGCACTTACTGCTTGAGTCTGATAGTAAATAGCCATAAAAGTAATGTTTTGTTTCAATTGGTTCTAGTAAGTCATTTCACTGAAAACTTTTTTTTCTTCTCCTAACACTTGTATCAAATGTATTCATGAATAAATATATAAGTATTCGTATTATCTATGCATATTAATGCTTTAAAAACGTACAGACGCCGTGCCGTTAGCACCGACGCCCAGTCACCCATCGGTGCCGTCGCTGTGCGGCGAGTCCTCCCTGGCGTCTGTGAGGAGCCTCATCAAGGAGTGGCTGCAGTCCTGCCCCGTTCCTGGAGACGAGGACTGCGCCATCCTGAGTGATTACTTCTGTGATCTGGCGGTTGCCAGGCAGCTTGAAATGATGGACTGCCTCGTCAAGCTCTTGTACAGGTTAATTCGGCTTCTAAACATGGGTCTGAGGAAATGATGAAATGCGGAATAATGTAGCACTTACCTTGACGTGTAAGTGAAACATGACTTCATTTAAAAGCGCTTTTATGTAAGCTCTTCAGTGTTTTAATCATGAGGAAGTTCCATCCCGATTCTTCACGGGTATTAGTACAAGTAAACAGCATATTTGATACCCTTTGTAGAACTGCGGGTGTGTAGATTGAAGTTTTGAGTGATTGTCGAGTTACACTTGTTATTTTGTATCATAGGTATTGCTTTATTAGGGAATGTCTTCATTTTTTTAGAGATCAAATACGTTGGGAATATTATACGTAAAAATTGTTACATGTTGCTTTGTTAGACGTTTGTGCAAAATTTGGAGTTGCAATCATGCCGTTACTAAGCACGACACCAGTACTGAACTTTGCACACGTGAGGTAATCATGAAAATGAACCTTCGCGTTCGTGGATTTAACTCTAAAACAACACTATTGAAATGACAATATTAGGCGTACCTTTGATATCAACTATTAAACAAGTTGGGACAAGAATTGTAAGCTCCACTGAGACCCCATGGAGAAGTAAGACTACTACTGCTGCATTTTCAAAATATCATCAAGTGAGGCCAATATATTTACTTTCAATGCATAATTACCGCGTAATCTATATGGATACGTTGTACATTTTGTTTTCACCGCTGCTAAAGTGTACCAGAAGTTGAAAGAAAATGCTAGTATACGTATTTGCAGCACAGTTGTCCTGAGTCGACTATTACACTCAAACAAAGGTGGACAAATGAGAAATTTTTAGTATTGTACATTTGCAATTGTTGATGTGGTAACGAAATAAAATGTGAAGTTGTTCATTACAATGCTACGGGCTGACTAATTCACGAGCCAGATTGGTTTAATTCTTTCGTCAGGTATTTGAGCCTGTTTTCCAGCATCAATATTCATCTTATCACTTGGTGAACCAGTGTACGGCTTCAAATTTATTATTGCTGTTATTGCCAATGTGCAGCGAAGAGTTATTGAATGTTGATTAGAGCAACTTATCGCTACAATCTAAGATAAGTAGAATTATTTTTCAAGGGTGAACGTCAAACCAGCGCGAATGGTAAGGAAACCGTCTATAAACAATAGTCAACGCTCGTATACTCCACAGGAAAATTGGCCAGCTGTCTGGGCCTTGCTCTACTGCGTGGCGCGTTGTGTACGCGTCGCTACTGAAGAGGCTGCAGACCGTCATGATCAGGGAGTACGGGGCGCCTCTCCAAGTTTGCACCTTCGATTCGTCCTGATTAGGTATGCACAGCCATGCCTTACTTGCTGACCTCAATGGACCAGGTGGTTGCAACAGCTGCTGTTTCCAGTCCGGGTTCGGGTAGTCCTGCCTTATCTACGTTTCTAGTCTTTATTTTAACAACCGTTTGCACTCTGACTGGCGGTATTATCAATTTTGATAAAAGGAACTGTGGTCTGGTTGGCATGTCTGATGTAGGCTGACACTTACTTTGAGACGCAAGATTTAGCCTGGTGCTGATCGGAGTTGAAATTTGAAGCTTCTTCGGCGTTCCCCACGATTAATTGAGTGCAGGTTTTATTGAAAATCATGAATAGTTTTGTGAACCTATATTTTGATAACTTACGCATGTAGCTTAACAATTTTGGACATATGGTGCAGGTTTGTCGTTTAATATTTTATAAGTGTGCTTCTTGGAAAAAGAACCCAGTACAGTGGTTTGATAATTGAGCCTGAGCTACTTACCGTATCGGTTGAGTGGTTTATTCATGAGTGCTGAATTACAGAAAATAGGTCAGATATGCATCACATAACGGAAAGGCTCGAAAACCAGGCAAGAGAGAAATTCCTTCAGAAGAATTACCCTCAGCAGCTCTGAAGTAGGGGTAAAACGCTTTATTTTATCATGTGTTGTAGTTTCCGCCTGGTCCTTAGCAGCACATGTGAGAGGGATGTGGAAGTGAGGACGTTTGATAAAATCATTGTTAAAGTGGTGGGAATTCGAAACTTTAAGCTACATGGGAAGCATCATGATGTCCTGTTGCGCCTTCTCGAACCTGTCCCTGCAGGTACTAATTTTTTCCTGTATTCTTCCATTTTTACACGTTTTAGTTAGTTTTATGCTCATTTCCTTGATGATACTGTTCTAGAACAGTGACAAATTTTATTTTCTGTTATGCTATGATCAAGAACCAGTAAAAGAAAGGACATACAAGGGCGATGTAGCTTTTCTTGCGAAACGGGAATTTGTTTGCGTCTTTTGACCACAGTTAATAAGCCCTTCATCAAAAGTTCATTCATATTCATGATGAACCATATTTTTTAATAATGCTTATTTAATACTATTCCCCCTCAGGGGACATAGGATAGGTCATTAGGAAATGGGGGCAAGTCCGGTAGGTTTGTTTATCGTGTGCTATGAGGACTGGCATCTCAGGGAGATGCTGTTAGGGGACCTCAGCTTTAGCTAGGCTTTCAGGACTTCTATCATTCATGCCAACTATTATTTTTTCCATTTTCATGCATTCTTCGTTGATTATTTTTCATCTTTTCATCCTCTTCCTTGTAAACTTGCTGTTTCTATGGGCAGGAGATCTTACATGGAACACACTTTATGCATAGATCCCTTGTTCCCCAAAGTTCATACGAAATGATCCCATCTTTTTCGATACGAGATAGTCGTATTTATTAAAGCGCTGCTATCCTTACTACTACTAATGCCATTCTGGGTTACATTTAGGTAGTAAATAGAGAAGGTTTCGACGAAAATGAAAACTTTGAGGATTGTGATGGCCTGCGCTGGCAAACGAGACAATCTGTTGTGCATGTCTTTTCTTATAGAAGCTTTTGACTGAACTATTTGTGTTGTACTTATCAGTGCAGGCGATTTCTCTATTTTGATGACCATTCCAGTTCTCTCAAATGCTGTGTGCCTTATACATATTTTTTGATGTCTAACAAGGTTCGTTATCTGTGACATTATACATAAGGTAGCTAGCTTTATATTTTTCTATAATCCTTGTGCCGGAAGAGATAGTATAGTAGTATTAAATAATGGGTACTGTCATGAGCCAGTCATCGTGTAGGATTAAGAGACCTTATAATTTTTTGCTTTCGAAAGTGCAAATTCTGTCACATTATGTACGAAGGCTGACCAAAAAGTCCGGTTAACGTGTCTTATGCAATAATATTTTCGACATCATGGGGAATTAAAGTGATGGAACTTCGGGACAGTATCGTACTCGTGCGCAGTGGGGTTTCATTGTGCTACCGAGTTGTGAAGTGAGGTTGTTGTGGCGTCCAGCGGATTGTGTGAAATGCCGAATAACGTGGAAACATTAGATTTTGTTTCAAATTAAATAAATCTGCTATAGAAACTCGCCAAATATTCCGGCAAGTCTATTTAGACACCGCTGTCACACACAAGACTATTTGCAGGATTATAATTTACATATATCTGTCCATCTCTAAACCTCCCAAACAGTCTTCTGTGTGGCAGCTGTGCCTCTGTAGGCGTAGAATTCGGTGAGTTTCTATAGAGTTAAAACAAAATTTAATGTTTGCACGTTGTTCGTCATTTCACTCAATCCGCCGGACGTCACAAGAACAATCCCACTCCAGAACTCACTGGGACGATGTTACTATTCACAGAACAGGAATATATATATGCCCATCGTACAGGACCATCATTTACGCTTCCCCTAATGTCGAACAAACTTCCACTTACTCGTCAGTTCACTCGTACAGAGTGTTATAAAGACCACGATACCATGTAAAACTTGTTTCTTTTGGCTGCTTACTAAATGGGTTATCTCTTCATATGATAGATAATAAAATCCATAAGTTTACCTTTTGCATTTTTAACGGGCGATATAAAATTGAACAGCGACGTTGGACTCCAGGTTTATCAACCACGCTTAAAATATTATGTTTTATGTCTGTGTCATGCGACACACATTACAATGAGATGCCCAACCAACTTGTTCCATCAGATCAGATTTATATGCTTATAACATATGTTTCCTCGTTCAATTATATTTTTATGCGAGTTTTTAATTTTTCGCCTAACCCTAGTCCCCAGTAATCAAATATATGAACTTTTATGAATGAATCAATTTCGCTGAAAAATAGTTCAATCTCCCCTTCCTCTCACGTAGATGAATTTCTCAGGGAAGCTCTCGACTTGATAGCTAAACTAGAACAGAAGACGAAAATTTTGAATTGACACACCTCGCGTAACATGTTAAGCGGGACAAGACACGTTTTCGCTGCATACAATACGAGCATAACATCAACGTTATAGTATAGCAATTGGCATGATCATGAAAATATTGTTCCCCGTATAGAAGGTTCTATGCTATGACGATTATGCGTTCAGTGCAGTCTAGTTACTCTACGCGAAATCAAATATAATTCATTTCACTATGTAAGATTGTGATAAACTTAGGGTACAAAGTAAGAGCTTCACATTCGTTATACAACTACAACATAAGCACCAAAACGTGTACGAACAATTTATACAACCAAATAGAACTTAACTAATATATCACTCCTTCATAAACAATATCTCCCAGCCGAAATTATAAGTTCACAGCAAAATGTGAATATATTCAATAATTAATTTGATTTATAAATGGCAATAAGGCTTTCTTGATCCATACAAACGGGACTCAGAGATGTGAGCGTTAACTCGATATCACAATTACCTCAAGCAGTTGAATAGGATCCGATTGTAGCCGTCTTCAACTGATGGGGTCTGATGAGATGTTACGCACTTTTCTCCACTTTTGTTGTTTAAGCTACACATGTTCCGCCTTAAGAGGCACGGAGCGTCGCTGTTCTTTCTCCAAGAGGTTGTCGCGGTAGAAATCCTCTTCATGTTCGGTCCAATTTGGAGGTAAATTCATTCACAAGCACAGTTTTTGGCGAAGAGCTCAGTCGCGTTATTAACTACAAAGAACTGCACGAGGATTCCTTCGCATGTTCTAGGTGGAATAAAATGGCATTTCACATTCCTACTTGCCGCACAGGTGACCAGGTTGATGTGCACTCTTAATGCACCCACTTTCTGCGACAGAAGCACTGCTGTATTACTCGTTGAAGAGATGAACGCATGTGAAGGAGGGCTGACATACCTTGAAATTTATATTATCGAGTGTCAAATTTTCAATTGACAACGCTAACAAGGTAGTCTAAGTACCGAAACGTTGCGTTTTTAATTGGTACTATATCAGAATATTAGCTTTGATAGATCAAAGGAACCAAAACTGTTGTATATACTACTGACAACAAAATTATCACACACTGAAATAAAACGCGCATGAGGTGAACTATGAAAAGTCTTTAGCGCTATATCGACCAAAAAAGTGTCCAACGAATGGAAAAGGTATTACAACTCAAATGCATAGTTATGACACGTGAGCTGAAAGCCCACACTATTATGCCTTTAAATATCTCATATTATAGATCTGAAACACATCGGCATTTAAAAAAATTAGTTTCTTCAGGGCCTGTCAGAATAAGACAACTTTTCTGTGAGAAAATAAACATACTACGTTGACCCATTACGGCACAGATCAACATCCAATTTTGAAACTTATTGAAAGCACTAACAAGTAAGTTTACCTTCCACAAGAGAAAGTTGTGGCAAATTCGAAGCGCACAGAACTCGAGTTCCATATCGGATGAGAGATGTGAACATATCTGCGAGAACAAGCTTAACTGTAGAAAACTAGAAATTTGTCATCAAATAATGAATGGGAAATTTTAGAATACGAAAACTTATGTAGATTTCACGAGATAATAAGTACAAGTTGAGTACCAAATTTCAATGGAACATCTCTACCGCTCGACAACACTATCTCTCCAAAAAATGGAAGAATATCAACGATTTCATGTTCGTAATACCAGCACCGCATCTGATTCGACGAGTTTTTGACCAGTATTCTATTTGTGTTTGTTTGGCATCGACAGTCTTCCTGTTGGAAATTTTTGCCGATTCAGTTGTGAGATGTTCGAGCTCTCACTCTCACACAAATGCGCTTCGCGTGGGTAGTCTTGCTGCAAACGAACACATTCAAACAGAGTAGATTTCCCAGCAAATAGCATGTGGACACATGAGAAGCAAAAACATCGTCTAGAGCATGAAGATTGCAGTTGTTCCTAATCACGCTGTTGAAATTTGAGATCATTCGAACCGGCACTGGTTAAGTTATTTGACTACAAAATGATCCATTATTCTGAAATACACTTGAGATAAACGAGTTTCGCCTATTTATAAGGAGACAAAATTAAATAAAGTTTTCTGGAACACCGTAAACATACATTGACAGTGAGATAAACTTAACTTAAGAGTTTCAAAATTAAACATAAGTTTCTCAAAAATGGCACAAGAACAACCAGCTTTACCGCACAATGCCAGGCTTCGGGCCAAGCTGGCGTAACTTAAAGCTTGAGTATTATGATATTAACATACAGTCGTCAAACATCGCACTAACAAAAACATAGTTTCTCTAAACATCATTCAAGTGATTTTATTACTTATCAAAAGAGAAATTAGTGACAGGCTTCCCGAACTAACACCTACATAGTCTTAATTCTACCGTAGCAAGAGAGAGCACTGCTTACGTGCAGCGGCGTGAGACCGCGTCATGGATGCGATGCATGTTCAGAGTTACGACATGAGTAAAACTTAGTGGAAGATGAAGTAGAGATTCTGCTTAATTTCAAATGATAAATAGTAAATAATTATAAAATAAAATAAGTAGGGCGTTGTCAGATATTTGATATATCTTCCATAAGGGACCACAAATAGCGAGCTCTCTTCTTCTCTTTGAACTACTTTGAAAATCACGTCACACTGGTATATTTTGGCTCCAAAAGTTGTAATAGAAACTGGTATGCCAATCAATTCTTGATTCGTCTTGGTTCAAAAATAGAAAACAGACAAGATGATTGAATGCAACTGAATCGTACTGGCCAGTTCAAAAAAGTTTGACAGTTCTATTTCAGGTTTTCCTGACGCGAGCGACAATTTATTTGGGTACGAGCTAATCCAAAAGCAACACCCGGTCAGAGCTCAATCCTCATTAAGAAGTGAATTGTTGATAATGCGCTGCATCCTATCATAACGTTCAGGCAGTTCTGAAGAGATAACAAAGAAACTGTAAAAAAAAGACGTTGAAGCATCACACAAAGGCCTAAAATTATACCTCAACAGTGTCGCTATCTAAAATAACTTGTACATTGGGTGAAATATTTAAATTATTTATGAACAGCAGAATATTTTCAAAGAAAGGTTTCATTATTACTAACCTTCTACAGACTGACGCGGGAAAGACTAACTAGTCACTACTGTTCTACCAAAGTGGACTACGACAGAAAATTTCAACGGTTCAATTAAGGTGGCAAAGTACAGGTACGGAGTGCAGTCACTGCCTCGCCCAAGCAAGTCATGCTAAGCCAAGCGGCTACACTGGTAGGAATGTTCCGTCTCAGCCTTCAACAAAATCAACTGCTCTGGCCAAAAGTAGACGCAATGAAACAGCAGAGTAGCAGAGTTCGAAAATAATTGTGGAATTCTAGAGAGGAAAAATTTTCCGACCAGAAATTATATTGAAATGGCAATTATTTCTAAACAATTATAATTTTACTGGATTGAAACTAATTTAGCGTCGTCAAATCAGAAGGTTGTATAAAATTGGGTCACTTGGAAACACTCAGTATGAACACCAGCACAACAGGATACTGAAACGATTACTAAACTTCATCCTCGGAAATATGCAATGGCGTTTTAGGACACAAGACTCTGTCCCTGGTTTCTTGCAAGTTAATTTCTTAAATAAATACTGAACCACATAAAGTCTTAAAAAATGAATTTGAAGCCGAGTTTTTCGGTAATTATCCTCGAACGATTTTTATCAACCTGTACATAACTTAAGATTTCAACAAGGGAATTGTTGATGAAATCAGGATCCACTGAATGAGTTCATAATTCAAGGAGCGTCAAACCGTTATTTCTTGAAACTGAAATTATTGGTAAAGAGCAGAGAGGCGAATCCGTTAATTTGACGAGCTGATTTATACGTAACATGTAGTTCTATCATTTCCATTCCAAAGAGAACATTTAACCTTAGTACTAGAACATTAAAATCTAATTTTTGGATTACAAGAAAATTAAAGATCCCTTTTATATTGTCTACTCGCACTCCATTATTAGTAGCTGCATTGTACCAGGTATTATCTAATTCCCACTCCAAAATTTAGTTGAAAAATTTATAGGAATACCAAGTTCAATTTAACGGATCATATCGACCATGGATTTCATGATCAACAGAGCACAGAATTTCAGATACATTGTCATGGCGAGCCTCGGATTTAGGCAACGAACACAGACGTCAATAGTGATAAATTAAGATACTCTTGATCATGTTGCTTCTTGAAACGCGGTGGTTTTTTATTTAATAGTTTTTTTAAGGACTCACTGCTAAGAAAAACATAAAATTTCTACATAAAATACGCTTTTGATGTTGTGAAACTACATTAAATTCTATTTCAATGATTTTGAAGTAATTTCAATTTCTTAGTTCTTCCTAGATCAAATATTACGATGAATATAATTTTATGCAGGTTCATAGCTTTAAAACTAGTGCCAAGCTGTCTATATACGTTGACTTGGCTCTTTTAGGCCTTACAGAAAAATGGAAAGAAAATCTTACGAAAAAGAAAAGCGTACTTCAAAAATAGCTCCCCAGTGAGGAAAACTGTAGCTTTGTTTCTCATTAGACAAACAGAAAATACACACACCTACTCCATTATTTAAATCAACTGGACATGGACACCTTATATTTTCAACCTGTTGGTAAGTGATGAGCAACCAAGTGGACCCCTCTGTAACTCTGACTCTGGAAAACTAAAACAACACACTATGTTTTTTCGACTTGCTCTACCGCAACAAGAAGAGCAAGGAGCTGAGTGGCCCCTCTCTCTTTAGTGACCCACCGGACCCGCGTGTGAGGCTTGTCGTCACTCCGAGTCGCACCCCTGGCTGCAGTCGGTGGAGCAACAGGAGCCGTCACTCCGCTGCCCACCGCTGTGTCGTTGTCGCAGTCGAGCTTCTTGTAGGCTCCGGGCTTCACAGCTACCTGCAGTAGGACTCGGCCGCTGTAGCTGCGGCCGCACCCACGTTCTAGCAGCCTGTAAACAGCCCGATTAATGAAACAGAAGTTCAAAACACTACGTAGATAGGAAGATAGAAATAGAAATGTTTATGCATTAACCTTACATCATGTGACTGATGAAACGTAGATAAAAATGCATCTTCGTACAAGGATTAAGCAATGACGAGCTATTTAAATCTGAGCTGCTGAATCTGAGAGACAAGAAACCCCACCCTGCAAGAATTGCTATGAAGCTTCAATCTCTCTCAAGTGGATCATTTCATTACTTTGGAGAATCGTAATTAAAAAAGTCAGCTTTACCACGCTGACTCATCACACAGCAACAGCGATCGAACGCGAGCAAAGCGTAAGACTGACTATCCGACAGAAAAAATTAATGCAGATGTATAAAATTATAGGAAAAACTGGTATAAGTAATCGAGATGATATAGAAAAAGCATTATTAATACTACAAAATTATCAAACAGGTATTCGAAATAATAATTGGAAAGCATAGAAGCAAATACACGTATTGTTTGGGCGACCGAATATTTACTCAAAATACAAAAATAAGTTGAAGCAATGAAAAACAACCGAATATTAATTGTACAAAAAGTTTTTCAGAATTCGTTCAAGCGTACTCGACCTATTGACCAAAATAAAAATACGTAATTAAAGGTTCATTGCACATTACCATGAATTGATTGTTTCAGGTTTTGGCAAGAGTGGCCGATAAAAAATCAAACAGTGTTTCATGAGTAACTGAGCACCTCAAGCACAAAATATTGAACTGGGAAGAAAATACGGAGAATTATGAATGGCACATAATTCCTATACCTCTTTTGAAGCTTTTCTACTGCGAGTCGTCTTAAAAATCTATCTACAACAGACCCCGACCCATGAGATTCAATAACCAGAGTCAGCACCTGCGGCATCCTGCAGTAAAAGTTCAAAACTGGGAATGTGTTATGCAACTCAGGCTGCTGGAGGAATCGTACGGATGCACTGACCCAGTGGTGGGCAGGGCGGCAGCGGCAGCCACCGCCACGCTGGGTGAAACGCTGATCATGGACCCGTCACCCTCTTCCTCTTTGCTGCGACCGCCTCGTCGGGGAAACCCTAGTTCCAGTTCGCCTGTTCACAGGAAAATTCAAAGAAGCTTTGTATTCACTTCAAATACGTTAGATTTTTCCATCTCCAATGCTTATCCATAAACAACTTCATTTTGAACGTGCAGATATCCCAGCGGTCGTGTCTTCCCCCATCTCCAGAGAGTGCAAAAAAATAGCAGTCCAACAATGAAAAACTCAATTTCAGGACACAATGTAGCCGAAATGATCGATGTATATAATTTTTTAACATTCTATAAAAAATTATTCGCTTTCAGTTGGGAAAATATAACCTAACATACAAAGTGATATCAAACCCCGAATTTTCCAACATTAATTTTACTTAGGAAAAGCAAACGAAGTACTGGCTCGAAAGAGGAAAGATCGAAGAACGTGTGAAGAAATGCAGAGCTAACAAGAAAAAAACCACCGGCCTGAGATAGCACCAAAAATAAATGACACAACACGAATCACATTTTGCCAAACGGGGAGATCGGAATATCCCAGTTGACTGGTAATTCAGAAATGAGGCCGTCAGAGCTGGACACGCCGATGCGCCATTATTTAAAATGACAGAAAACGCGTCTAAATTTTTTTGTCATTCCGATAGCGATTCCGCATAAATTATTTTATAGTAATTAACCCTACATTTCGAGAGCTTTGGCCTCGCCTACCACCTAGCCCCCAAGACACCCCTGTGAGGGAGTGTGGGACGGCGTCTACGAAATCGAGGAACTGGCGCATCGGCGTGTTCAGCTCGCAGGGCCTCAAATATAGTTGCATAATTTTCCAAAATCATTACAATTATTATTAGATAGTTTAAAGCTCCCTAACCACATGGAATGCAATCTCAGGAGAGCGAAAAAAATGGGCCATTTAGAGTGAACTTGAACTGTGGAATCTATGCACAAGTGTGTTCCCACACAAGATTTTTTACATATAGAGACAGGAAGTGAAGAAAGAAGAGGAAAAAGAAAAAATTATCAGCGAAGGAAGCATGATTATTTATAGAAAGATGCAATGGGGGAACGAAAGATGAAAGTCCGCGAAAGCCCAGCTAGAGCTGAGGTAACCTAACAGTGTCTCACTGGAGACGCCAGTCTCCATAGTACAGATAGACAAACCTAACCCTATTGCCTATGGTCTATCCTATGCTCCCTGAGGGGAATTTTCCCTGATATATTCAATCATCATGCATGCTAAAATTTAGAACACTTCATTTTAAAACGTCAACGTGATGGTAATGTGGCTGTTTGGCAACGAGGAATGTTGAAAAACTTGGGAAAATTTCAAACTTATTAATTCTGAAAAACATTTTTACAAAACGTTAGCAAAGACATACGAGAGAGCAAAAAATGCGTTGTCTAAGCGTCTGAAGAAAATATATTATCTCAGTTTTATGTTTGCATTTCATAAACGTTTCAAACAAGAAAAGTTACCAGAACGTATTATCACAACAATGCAATATGAATAAACAAAGCCGACTACGTCCTACTACTCCACCAAGTATCCTTCTGATCTCATATTCCTATTACAAACCTTTTAAAGGAAAAACAAAGCAAAACTACATTAACTGGACAGAGCGTTTTATTGTTGATCAACCATCCGTGCCAAAAAAAATGGTATCCAAAATTAGCTGAGCATAAAACTTCCTTACACAAAAATAAAGTCCGAAGGAAGCATGCCACGACAGCCCCGTCCCTGGGAAGACTTCCTGCACTAGAAGAGCAAGAGGAGACGCGTGAAACATAAGCCGCGTACCTGGGAATAGCAGCTCGCCCTTGTCTAGCATGCGCCTGACATGCCCAGGTCTGGCAGCGCAGTAGGCCATGTGCCAGGAGTCGCAGACGCTGTCGCCGCTGCCGGACACCAGGCCGTACCTGCACCAGCCCAGGGGGCGGTGGTACTCCACACCATTGCCTGCACACAGTAGCCCAAAATGAAATTTATTCCGCCACGAATAGCGCACGCAACTGCTGCTGCTGCTACTACTACTACTAGCACTCATTTCAAAAATAAGAAGTACTAGTATGAAGATATAGAAAGAAAGGTACGAGGGAAGAATCACATGCACCTGATATGAGAAGGAAATAAATTACAGGAGACAAAGTAAAAAACAGAAAGAAAGAAATGAAAGAATACGCACGGAAAACGCCATCTTGAAGAAAACTACAAAGAAAAAATGCACCAATTCACCGGAAGAGGTAGACATTTCTTCATATATTAATTTTTTAGGTAGCAAAAATTAATGACAGACCACTGTAAGAGCAGCACCTATAGTGAAGCATATTGGTTAATGACGCTCAGCAAGTTCAAGGAGTGTACAATCACTAAGCGCCACCTTCACGGCACTTAACAAAATCGATGCTCAATCTATGATCTGTACAGTCCAATTGTCTTCAAGCGGCTCCAATGTACGTGAGTGAAGCCCATATGTCACAAGTGTATTTGAAAATGGAGAGCAACAAGGGCTTACTTTAGAGGCCTCGTTTGAGTAGCTTTTATAATGAGGGGCCCTGAACCATGTCGAGGTCAGCTTGGTGCTATTCTGAACAGATTATTCTGCACAGTTCATCCTGTACACCGGTGTTGGTCCAGCCCACTGGTTTCCCAGTTCAGTGGTGCCGATCCTGTACCCGGTTTATCCTGTATGCTGGTGCTGGTACTGATCCTGTCCATGGCTAGCAAGGCGTGAACCATTTGAGATGAAAGCCCAATTACGACCTCGATACAGACTTTCAACACATCAACATAAAAAATTGTACTTTTATTCAAAAAAACGTCTCACGTTTAGAACGTCTAGAACGTACAATCTATGCCATAAATTTTGCTATAAGTGGCTGGAGAGTAAAAACGTATAAATATATTAGTCGTTACATATCTTGAATATTTTCTTGACCCTTTCACTCCCGGTTGGGATAATAGAAAACATTACGTTCGCTCGCAGAACAAATGATATGAAATTAATTGCGCCACTGATGAAAGTGGGATTTCATTGGCTGAGAGGTTACACGAGGCCGCACGTAACTGGCGAAGCGTAGGTACTGTGACGTCACAAATGTGGAGTAGGCGCTAATTGCGCCCCAGAACTCCCACACAGATTCTGTGGGGCGCATTATCCTAACGGGAGTGAAAGGGTTAAATAACTAAAGCAAAAGATCTTATTGTCCCACTGCTCAGCCGACACTGTGGAAACAGTTCGGTTACTCGTCGCATAATGAAGTAGAATCGATTGTAAATAGTATTCTACAGCACTCCAAAAATTGGTGCATAAATTATATAAATAACAAAACTTCATAATTACCAATTATAAGCACATATGAGACAAAAGTTTAAGTGCAGAAAGAGGACAACAGTGAACAAAACGTACGAAAGCCTAATAAATATGGGGAAGCTTGAGTCATATATTCCTGGCAGCATTTCATTTATGTGAGGAATAACTAACAAAACTTAGAAACGTACATCTTACCTCACAAAATCTGAACAAACTATAACACGAGAGGAATACTTGTTCAATTATGTGAACACCAAATAACTGACATGTGCTTAAGAAAAATCAGCTCTTAGGCTCCCTAAATCTCAAATTTAAAAAGACGCTAAGCCTTTCAAGCATGCAAACAGACGTCGCTGTTTGCAGGCATGCCAACCGTAAACTCTCACCTTTAGTGTAGACAGCCTCCTCTCCCCTAGCTCTGTGGCACGCGTCGCAGTAGCACAGAACATCGCTGCTGAAGTAGGCCCCTGCAACGGTACGCAGGGCGTTATTTCTCAGTTGTCCGCATTTACGTACAGGACTTACGAGCAAAACTTCACTGACTGTGAGGGATGTATTTCTAGTAATTTGTACTCACTGAATCTAAGAATATTAAGTTTTGATGGGCACCACAACGTAATGCCCAGTTTGTAGAATCTTCACAGTGAAACATCCTCGCTGTTAAGGTTTCATGTTACGGTAAGACCAAAAAAAATTTTCAGGTTTCATTTTAAGAAATACTTTAACTTTTGCTTAGAATCGAATCAGTAAGTTTTGAAATCGTGGAACACAATTGAAAAAACCTCAATCAAATAGCTTTAATGGATAATGAGAAATTATCTACCTGTGGCCTTTTCAATCGAAACCTTAGACAAGTATCAACAACGAACTCATCAGTACACGAATAACATGGAAAAATCAAACAAGCAGCAATTTCATTCAGTAATCTACATCTGTACAAGATCCTCTGGAAATTCACGAAAATGGACTGTTAAAAGAATAGCGTCATATGTGAAGGATTGTGTCCTACACACGAGCAGAGTGAAGGGCTTGTGAAGAACAGTATCTACCAACACAAAAGTAGAGTAGACGACTGTGTTCTCCTACACAAAACTTGAGTGAAGGACTCGTAAAGGACCGCGTCCTCGAACACACGAGCAGAGTGAAGCACAAGAACTGTGTCCTCCAACACAAGAACACAAGAACTGTGTCCTCCGACACAAGAGCAGAGTGAAGCACAAGGACTGTGTCCTCCAACACAAGAACACAAGAGCAGAGTGAAGAATTGTGTTCTTCTATACATGCGCAGAGTGAAGGACTTATAAAGGACTGTGTCTTGCACATATAATAATGCCCGATATATCAAAATATTTTTTAAACCAGATGAATCCGAATTATAAAATAGATAGAGTATTTAAAAACACTATGAAACTTTTGTTAAACCAGTAGATGACATACAAATCAAACCCTGCATATGCTATAAAAATAGGAAAATCAATGACCTCTCCATAAGAAACAATATGTCATCGTCAAGAGACAGCGATCCAGGCAGAGCCAATGTGATTTACCAGTTTAAACGTAACGGGAGAGAATGTGCGTCTCTCAGTAGTAGTCACATTGGCATGACTAGAATGATTCAAACGACGATTGGCACCAAGTTGATCATTTTGGCATCATATTGTTGATAATTTTCGTATTCACCATCCTTCAAAATCTGCTAAGGATGAATCATGTATGAACATTCTAAATTTGTATAAGTTAGTAAAAAAAACAAATTGAAATTATAAAGGCCTTCCACATTTATAAGTTTAAACCTGACCTTAATGAGAATACCATTGACTTTCCTACTTTAAAATGATTTGATTACCGTACCGTAGACTACTGGAACCATTACCGTAGTCCTCCATTTTGCTCGTGCAAGTCGAGCTGTTAACTTAGATCGCACTGTACATTGCAACTTACGGGCCATACCCGTATAATTTTATGCATTGTCTCGAATTTGGCTACAGTATTTCTTACATTTCAATTAACGTGACACAAATTTCTACTACATCGTTTCAGCCTGATGATGATGTAAGAACATCGAAACGTAGCGCTTTTATATAGGTTAAGCGTTTTAGTAAATACGATTAGCAACTTCCTAACAGTTTTAACACGCTATGAACCTCAACAATTTCGTAAGGTCGACAGGCTAGAAAAGCCCCCTCGTACTGAGGGACAACCGCCGTACACACATAAGCTTATATTAAGAGTGTCGTAAAGAGTGTTCCTAAGTTTAATCACTTACTAGCAGGACCCGTAAAAGTTTCACGGAAATTTTGACAAACAAACTTTAGATAAATCAGCCCATGAGAAGTGGTCCTCTCAAGGGTTGGACAGAAGTTAAAGGTACAGGGCAGAGATAGTCCGGTCTTGGAAGCAGTTTCCTTGATCATGCTAGTAGTCTGAACTCTATTAGGCAAACTGAAAATGTGCCGCGAAGACTAGCTTTTTATAGCAAAATATGTAACCCGTATACAGGATACTTCGCTCAAGACCTGAAATCTCACTTGAAAAGTGGCGAAGCGTGACGGAACGGTATGTAGGTACAAGCATATTAATACATAGATTAAGCCCTTATTAAATACTTTATAATTCGTTTTTAATATTTACAGCAAATAATTTCAATGTATTAATTGCTACGGATTTATACGATATTTAATGTAATGTTCAATTATGCGGTATTTAATAAATAGTCCATGATTATCGATAGCGTAGCGAGACTCTCGCTACACCCTGTAGAGAGCGTGACACACCAGGCAGTGACAGGGAGGCCAGGAAGCGACAGCACAGCCTCTGGTATGGACATTTCTTCACGCTGGCATCCACTCCTCGAGCATTGGCCTGAAAAATTGAGTTTTGTCAGCAATGCAAACAAGTGTGTACGCGAAATGTTTCAGCTCTAAAAGAAATTAAAACTGAAACGTCCAGAGGTAAGTTGGTAATTACACCTAATGAAAATGTAAATAGTTCGTAAGTAATTTTAACTGGCGTACCTAAATCATTAAATTAAATACAATTCCGAGCTTACTAAAATTCATCAACGCAATTGAGCAGGATTCAGTTTGTGCTGTGGTGTATGATTCATATTTGTACCATATGTTCCTTAAAAAACACCTCGCCCTGGTCAAAGGTGACGCGAGTTTAACGTCACTTCAATGAAACACGCTCCTTAAATTATAGCAGAATAACCATAAAGCTCTATATTCTCACACCATCAAGAATGCACCGTATTGGAGTCGATAAAAATTTCCTTACATACATGTATAGAAGAAAACATAAACAGCACGGTTATAAGCAGCACAAAAAAGTCGCAACGGCTCGTAAAATTCTACTAGGTTCTTACAGTAGGTCTCGTACTGGAATGTATTCTGGACGACACTTAACTGTATACCTATCTTCTTTGTGCATCTCTATCCGACCGCTTCACTACAGACTATAATCTAATTTACAGGTAACGCATTCAAAGAATACGAGTATAGAAATAGGCTCATCATGCAGCTTTGGTTCAAAGTAAAAATATTTTCCCAATGCTTGCATAAGATGCAACCTAAATTACAAGCCCCTAATCAAAACGCATTCAACAATACGGATAATAATGGCCCAAACAAACTAAGAATGTGGGAGAAATGATAAACAAAACAATGTGAAAATTTCCCACCACACAATATTGAGAGCTTTACAATTAATGAATAAATTTCAACGACAGAAACGTGAAACAAACTTCGGGTGATAGACGTCCTCGCGATGATAGACAAAATAAAGCCAATGGCACCCCTTAAGAGATAACCAGATAAACTAGCGACAACCAACCTTGACTTTATTTTGCTGAGCCCTTGCACTGGAAACAGTAGCATTAGTGAGAGTAACCGCAGTGCCAGCACCACTGTTGGTCCCAACATTATTCCCATTGCCACTGTCACTCGCAGCAAAATTATTAATTCCATTAGGCGCGGCAATGCTGCCATTATTCACATCGGCGAGTGTGGCAGCATGAAAGACGGAGTTACAGTTAGTGCTATTGTCCAGGCTACAGCTCTTGAGAGCCTTGCAGCAGCCTGTAGTATCATGGTCGAGACACGACGTGCTATGGTTGCAACAGTTCAGGCTGGCATTCTTGTTGCAGGGCGCAGCATCGCTGAGTGGGTCGTGTCGATCTGAGGTGGCCGGGGCCGAGTTGAGGACGTGCTCAGCGCTGCTGTTCATCGAGCGCGATATGGCCAAGTTCATTTCATCGTGGTTGGACAAGACGAACGACTCGCCATCCGCGCTGCTGTGTTGGTGCAGCTGCTGCTGGAGCTGGCGGCGGCTCTGCTGTTGCTGCTGCTGGTTGTTGTTGTGTTGTGTTTTCTTCTTGAGGGCCTGCTCTGCGACGCCACTATGGCTAGCGTCTTCGCAGTTCACTATATGTGCCTGCATATAAAAGAACAGCCGTGAGAAAATACAAAAGCGAAAGTGTTCTAAGTTATGACTTCAAATAATAGGAAAACTTTCCCAGATTATGTTATCAACAAAGCTTCCAACCAACACATTAAAATAATACAATTTTAAACATTCATAAATAAGCTTATCCGCTGGTGCAAAAATTCCCTCAACAGCCAGCACAACTTCCTGAACAGCCAGTACAACAATTCCATGAACAGCCGGGACAACTCCCTGAACAGCCAGTATAAAAGCTCCCTGAACAGCAGGACAACAATTCCCACAACAGCTGGCAGAAGAGTTACCTCATTCGCAGAACCGTACAGGTCGAGAAGCACGTAAGGGTTGGGAGGGAGGTTGTGTGCAGCTACGCCGCAGTCTGTGCCGTTCACAAAGAGATGCAGGCGAGCCTGAGCGTCGATGCACAGGCCCAGCGTGGTGCCGGCCGTGACTGAGTTCAGGTCTGGGCCGTAGTCGCTGCACAACTGAAACAGAACACCCATGAAGATGCTGACCATCGTTTGTAGCCGTTTCATGACTGGAAGAGTGAATAACGAGATTGAATAACTTCTAAATAGTATGAAATAATAAAGAAAATATGATCACCGACTATATGTCACCTCCAAGGGATGACAAGATAAGATGAACGAGGTCATTGAAAATGTAACTAAGCTTACAGCAAAATGCCTACACACATCCGGGAAACAAGGGTTTGATGAATTGGAATAAAACGTACTCTAAGTATGCCCATAAAGTTAATATTCCAATAAAGTGTGCTGGTAAAGATTGTTTTCCATCGCAATACACTCGTAAAAGTTTTTTTCACGTAAATAACTCATGTTCTACAAGACACACCTACCTTAGACTGTCCACGATAGACGTTTGAGCCGCACAGCAGCACACACTCGCAGGAGCCGGTGAGAAGGTCCAGCGCTGACCCAGGCACGTCCTCTAGGAGCGTGCCACAGCGGGACGAGTCATCAGGCACGCCGAGGCTAGACCTCGACACGTCATTGGGGAGCAGGGAGCTGGCGGCGACAGGCAGGTCGTCAGGCAACACGGTGTTGCACAGCGAGCTGTCGTCTGCTGAGACGACAGACCCAGGGAACAGGAGCCCCAGCATCGCACCGCCACAGAACGAAGGGTCCACACCGCTCAACACAATCTGCAAGGGGAAGTGACCGTCATGTTGAAAAAAGGGGTTTACGTTTTCGCGTAATTCATGAGCATGGTTAATTACAATGATGTCTTCTTGTACACCGTGCTGCATATGGGATATGGCTATAATTAATCATAATTTCAATTTCATTAATAATACACGTGGTGTAATAAATAAGAACAGCTTAAAGTGGACAAGAGGTCGAGTCTTTGGGTTCTACCAAAGTCCAGAATAATCTTACGTCAATCATACCTATATCCGAAATTTAATGCAATATCTTCACGAAAAGAAACGAAGAGAGTTTTTATATTTGTAGGTATAAGCCTCCTAAACTAATTTTTTATTCAAAACCAAGACTATTTCTGATAGGTGCACGGACTCAAAATACGTTTGAAAACGAAAGCACTAACGATACACAAACCATAAAATAAGACATTCAAAAAATGACATAAATCTTCATTAAAGCCAGAAGAACAGCTCAATTGGAAGACTAGTAACTTCAGAACACCGCTTCACAAGCGTGTGAAATTCACTGACCGTGAACATTGTGTTGCGAGGCAAAGGCCGAGCCGTGACCGTGAGGCCGTGATTGTAGCCCTTCTTGCGTACGGCGATGGTCCTGTCAGCGGACAGCACAATATTCTTCCCATGTCGGCCTGAAAAAGTGAAGGACGTGCGGGTGTTGTAGCGGATCCCACCGGTCACTTCATGCTGGAGAGCTCCTCCAGAGGGACAACCTTGGGAAAATGAATTACCAGAACCAGTGGGCTGCTCAGCCAGTCTGGAAGCGTCAGCGTTGGTAGAAGGACGAGACTGTATATTGCCAGAGCCTTCGGTCGCAGGGGTCACTCCAACAGCGGAGAGCTCAAGGGAATCCTGAGATACAACGCCAGCAGCAACTGCTCCTGAAGGCAATGACCCAGGCTTGTCACCGACGGGACTTGCTTCCTCTCTGACGTACGACGTCGTCTCAACCGCTATACAATTTCCGTGGAGCTCGACAACCCCGAGCACGACGTTGGATTCCTGAATGCCTGTGGCAGCAACGCCAAAATCAAAGCCGTTGATGTACAGCCGCATGCAGCCGTCAGATGTCCTCTTGACGCCAATGCGGTCTCCCACAACCAGCTTCGACAAATGAGGGCAGAAGTCGTGCTTCGCAAGAGAGACGGTCCACGCCGTGTTCATTCTACTTGAATTACCCCCGCATTTATCGGCAAACGAGACACTTCGAGTCCCACTTTCGTGACTACTTCTGCCTAACGCAGGACGAGTTCCAGCGGCATCATCGAGAGCGTTTTGTCCAGTGATGCCAGGTAAGAGAAGTGGAGGTTTCCAGCCACAAAAATTGTGGTAAGCATTGCTCTCCCCAACCCACCACGTGTCAGAAGGGGGAACAGGATGGACAGATGATAAAGAAGGAGGCACTGAGTGGATGGAAAGGTTGGGCAGCATGGGAAGAGTAGTGAGACCTACACGGATGCTGCCTCGAAGCTCAGGATCTATTCTCGTGATGCGCACCTGAGCAGAAACAATAAAATCAGAAATTTTTTTATGATAAAGAAGAATTAAGCTCGACTTTGTAATCGAAGCCTTGGGACGAATCAATTAAACAAATTCTCTAATGTTTGAAAGAAGACTAAGTTTAAACGAAACAAAGCATGAGGCATCAAAATTCCGTGTTGGGTGTAACAACACATGTTGGTTTTCACTCATAAAACATATTGTCCATCAACAGATTTCATACCTCACAATAAATTAAAACAGAAGAAAATGCTGAAAAAATTAAAAAATTACTCTTATAAGAAGCACCCTAAATTTTCCCTTCTGTAAAATGAAATACTATCAGTATCTTAATAATTAGAATTGTGAAAATGTCATTGATTCAACTCGATCTCTGCACAGCAATAAGAAACTTCTTTTTAGAGGAATTCCCAGAGCTGATCACAATTGGTCCTTGATACATAACTCGTAAGTTGGTCCAACATACATACGTAGCTCGTAATTGGTCCAACATACACACGTAGCTCGTAATTGGTCCAAAATACAAACGTAGCTTGTAATTGGTTCAAAATACAAACGTAGCTCGTAATTGGTCCAAAATACAAACGCAGCTCGTAATTGGTCCAAAATACATACGTAGCTCGTAATTGGTCCAAAATCCATACACTTCTCGTAATTGGTCTAACATACATAGCTCGTTATTAGTCAAACATACATAGCTCGTTATTAGTCAAACATACATAGCTCGTTATTGGTCCAACATACATAGCTCGTTNCAAACATACATAGCTCGTTATTAGTCCAACATACATAGCTCGTTATTCGTCCAACATATAGAGCTCGTTATTCGTCCAACATACATAGCTCGTTATTAGTCCAACATATAGAGCTCGTTATTCGTCCAACATACATAGTTCGTTATTAGCCCAACATACGGACACATAGCTCGCAAATGGTCCAAAATACATAGCTTGTAATTAGTTCAAAATACACAGCTCGTAATTGAAATAACATACACAGCTCGTACGGGATTTGATCCACGTCACATAGTTCGTAATTAACCCATAATACACTGCTCATAATTGGCCCGCGGTTAATTGCTCAGAACCAGTTCATAACACAGGTACAAGGGCACATAAGACTCAATACGACAATAGCAGTAATGGCGTAGATTGCAGCACAGCAGTGACTCAGACTATGTCGCTCCAAGAGAGAAGGGACCATTTAGGATAAACTATACAAAACGAAGAATCTATACACAAGGAGTGTTCCAACACAGGATTCCCTGCGCCTAGAAACAGCAACTTAAAAAAGAAGAGGGAAAAAGATAACAATGAGATAACAAAGGAAGTGTGAAAATTTAAAGAAACGAAGTAAGCGCGAAAGTCGCAAGTCCCAAAGGCCTATTTACAGCTAAGGTACCCTAACAGTGCTCTCCTGCGGTCGTCCGTTCTCGTATCATACAACAGACGAACCTAACTAACCTAACCTGTTGCCTATACTATACCTCCTGAGGGGTCACAATGCAACAAAGGCACAACTGGTTGAACAAAGGCACATAAGCACCTCGAAGAGCTCGTCAAAGGAGAGAGGAGAGCTGGTGAAAGCGAGGCAAGAGGCCTGTGCCCTGACAGCGGCTGCGCCCTCCTGCCTGCTGGTGCGGTGCAGCGCGCCCCGCCCCTCCGACACCGTCACTCCCGTTCCGTGGCAGTAGCTGAATTGGTGGCACACCTGCCGCACGGATGCAAGGGCATGTATCACCGATACGGAAATATGAATGGAAGATGCTTTCTCTAGAAGAACCAATCCAACATTTCAACATCTATTCAAAATGTCATTCAAGAGTTCCATTTGTGGAGTGATAGAATTGTTTTCAGTGAGATCATCCATTCATTTCTGCGCAAGAGTAGTGGGGCTGCTAGCAGCGAGACCGCTACTCGTAGTGTCGGCCATGGTAACAGGGCCCAAGTTACCGCACACCAGCCCCCTGACTGTACCTGTTCCTTGACGGCCGAGTCCGCCTTCTGTTGAGGCTGCTGCTGCTGCTGTTGCTGCTGCTGCTGACGTTTGCTGTCAGCTAGACGAGTGGCAGAAGCAGCGGACAGCTGCTCGCAGTTCACGGGGTTGTGCACGATGGAAACCTGTGCACACTGGCCGTAGAGGTCCACCACCGCCCAGATGCCTGCACAAATGCCGCACACACTCACGCTCACAGCCTGAATGGACAGAAAGTAAGCATCTTCACAGCACTAGCTTGTCTCGGTGATCGATGATACTAGAATGACTGCAGTACTATAGAGGTCCTTCTGAAGTGATCAATGCCACAGACATGACTCAAATTTTAAAAATTCGCAACATAGTGTTTTCAGAAGACATCCAATAAAAAGAGGGCTACCACAACGCCAGGCAGCATGTCGTTAAGGCGAAAGTAAGTAAATGATGCAGTCCACACCCGAGGTCTTATCGACACTCGAGCGAGGTGTCCACTGCATGGATTGTTGGCCTCCAACACGAAAGAAAATAGTAAAATTAAACCTACCTGAGGCACACCAGCCATGCAAACAATAAGAGCAGCATCACCTGCTGAAGAACAACCTGTCCTGCAGGTCCTTTGAACAGAGCAGTCGTAAGGTCTGCGGCCAACTCTGGTGCGTGAAACACGACACTTGTTGGACGCAGCGTCATGTTCCTCTCACGACACACCAGCGGCGGTCGCCTAATGTGGGTCTGCGTTCAGCTCCCAACGTGACCGCCACCACCAAGCAAGAGAATTGCATGCCCACAGTCCACAACAGGCAGGTGGGCTGCACACACAGTCCACAGCAGACAGGTGGGCTATACACACAGTCCACAGCAGGCAGGTGGGCTACACACACAGTCCACAACAGGCAGGTGGGCTGCACACACAGTCCACAGCAGACAGGTGGGCTATACACACAGTCCACAACAGGCAGGGGGGCTGCACACACAGTCCCTAACAGGCCGGTGGGCTGCACACACAGTCCACAACACACAACCCACCGGCAGGCAGGTTGGTGCAGGCGGCCCCTTGGTCCACGCCGTTGACGTAGTAGTGCAGCGTGGCGTCGGCGTGGCGCATCATGCCAATCCTGGAGCCGATGCCCAGCGAGTCCAGGTCGCAGGCGTAGTTGTTCTTAATGGTGACGCCTGCAGCACCCCCACACCGCCACCATGTCACACAGGAGCAGCCACATCAGCTCTAAGTAACTACACCTCGAGTTCTAGTCAAATGACGGAAGGACGCAATCCAATTCAAGTGAATGAACTTGTGAAGTTGAACCCGAAGGTCCTGATTAACTTGCGTGAAAATTTGGATGTGAAGAAATAGGCTGAAAATCTATGATGAATTAACCTCTGTGTTATAAGATCGCATGTGCTCGTTTATTTTCTACAAGATTAGTCCGTGCATGGAAAAAAGTTATTTTAAAAATGGGTAATTCAGTTAATATTCTATGTTTCAACATCACGAATCACGAAATAAAATTTGCAACCACCTTTGATGAGCAACAATGCAATTCTGCAAGTTAGCCTTCAAATCTTTTGAACAATACATATTGCCGAAATGTATTTTCATGAACACACCGAACCATTCGCTGTTACTATTCCTGCCTAAATCTCATCTTCAAGACATACAAAAGCGACAATCTTCAATTCCTAATTTATTTTGTACAACCACCTCCACAAGATGCTTTTCCTAGTTCATTACTTCAACAAATTGTTCACTGATCCACCATTGTAACAGCTGTGTAACCAAGACGGCCAATTTTTCTCTCCACAACCTCACGCGCGGCTCCAGTCGAGGACAAGCTACAACCAAGGCACAATATACTTTCTCAAGCCTTACCAGGTTTCCTGGTTACGGTACGTAGGCTAAACTGCACTGCAACCAGGACATTACCAAACTTCCTCTGGCTATACCACGTAGCCTGGCTACACAAAATACATAGGCTAGTATGAGCGAATAGTTGAAAGACTCTCAGGTTCCATTGTTACGAAATTTAAATTTCAAAGTTTCTTCTGAGATATTTATTTAAAGNTATCACATATACAGACGCTCATTTTAATTTCGAATTTGTCTTATTCCCACCTCAATATGTAGAATGTGCACCAGTTGTGTCATGACGTGACGGCGAGCTCACCATTCATCATGACGGAAGAGCCGCTCAGCATCCACGTGTCATAGTCGATGTCGGTCATGGTGCTGGGGAACTCGATGTCCTCAGGATGAATGGCGGTCACGCCCGCCTCCAACGAGCCCGACCAGCGGTCCACCACTTTCTCTATCATCACCTGCGCACAATTCATCTGCTGTAATGATGCATTTAATAATTTAGAAATTAATGTTGAAGCAACAGTCCAGAAAAACACGGTTTTTAAATCATTACTGTACCTGCAAGTAGCAAAAAATAGGTAACTGCTTACGCATATGTGCCCGGTAAAACCCAACGGAATGAAATAACCGAAATAAGGCAGAAACTTTATTCGCACGCAGCAGCGCTGTACACATTTTTATAAGTAGAAACGCTTCACACTAAGTGAAAAATTTAAAATAAAATGAGAAATCAAAACGAGAATGAAATGAAAAACACTGCAGTAATTGCACAATGATTTAATTCATTTAGACTCTTCGCAGTGCAATTATGTACAGTATTGTACACAGTAGAAGAAGGACTGAATTCGAACAGTTTTTAGAATACGAGTTCCTGGCACGTAAACTGCTAACCGTCGGGGAGTGACTGGACAACAAAATGCCACGCAACCCCCTGGCTAGTCTCAATGCCACGCAGCCCCTTGGCTAGTGTCAATGCCACGCAGCCCCTTGGCTAGGGTCAATACTTAAATTTTAAACTTCGCCTCAGACTTCGGTCGGTAAGGCGAATGTGAATTTCCTCACAATAAAATTGGAATATACTCGCTTCGATATCATTCATGAGGCAGTTTCGGCTCCCGCGAGTCTTCAGGTATGTCAGCAGAGACGCCGTAACCTTACCTAAATCTTTTGTTAGGATGCGTTGCAAGGATTTTCGTGAAATTCCTAGTTCACTGAACGTTTTTAAATCTGCTGCAACTCTCAATGAAACACGTTGAATTACACATACATTTCGTACCGGTTTCGGTCTGCCGCTGCGTTCTTTGTCTGCAGTTGAGCCGAAATCTCTGAATATTGAAATCATGCACAATGCAATGTTTGGAGGGCCTTGGTCGATTAAATATTCTTACGAAGTTCCTCTATACTGCAACCACACAAGATCCAATGAGAGAGAACTAACTCTCCGCTATCTTTGCTCATTGGTCTTTGCTGTAGTTCGGCATATTTGGGATATGTCAATTGTGTAAATTCCGATTACAATACATACTTCAAATCCGTATCTTTGATACAGGATGAAGTTTTTAGATTTTCTCTTTCATTTCTTATGTAACGCATTTTATTAACGTTCGAAATGGTGAAGTGATTTTTTCGCTACCCTGTACTTCATGCATTCACCCATCTTGCGAGAATCACCTTGAGCTCGAATGAAGCCTGATTATATCATAACTTAGTTCGAAGCTCCCTAGCTACACGGAATGCGATCTCAAGAGAACGAAAAGAAGTAGTCATTTAGTATGAACTTTAAAGAACGTAGACTTTATGCACAGGTGTGTTCCCACACAGAATTCCTTGCGCATAGAAATAGAAAGGAAGAAGGGGAATAGAAGGTGAAAAATAATAGGCAAAGAAGGGATGAAAACGGGAAAAAACAACCCGGGCACGAAAGACAGAAAGCCCGACGGCCTAGCTAGAGCTGAAGTAACCTAACAGTAGAGACGTCAGTCCCTATAGCATCGGATAAACGAACCTAACAAACCTCACCATATCGCCTACGGCCTATCCTAGCATCCTGCGGGGGTCTAATGAAACCTGTGCCACCTACATCCCAATGGCTCTTTCGGCAGCAACATTACTTTCTTTTCGATCAGCTAACCGACGACTCAGGCGGTCCAGCACAAGCATCCTACATATCAAAATAGGTCCGCATCACACAGCGGGCAAGCGGGTCCCACCTCAAACATCTCGCCCTCGTGGAGCTGCCGGTTGCTGATGACGATGGCATCGTTGAATTCTGCATCAGCATGAGGTCTCTCGGCGCCCAGGCCGTTCCTGATCACGCTAGCGTTGCGGCCGTGCAGCTCATGGAACCTCAGGTCACTGCACACAACAACAGGCCTCAGAACACCTCCAGCTGACCCGGTGCAGTTTTAGGATGTGGAAGTAATGCGTTCCGCAATATCGTGTCAGAAAAGAGTCCAGTCTTAGACCTACTTCACAAGGTGCGGGTTTCTTAAAAATGCATCGAAGTTCGCGTACCGGGCCTTTTCTAATAACAAGCTGTCTCTTAACGGGACCTATTTTTATTAGAAGAGACGGAACCTATTTTTCATCCACAATAGCCAATCAAACTTAATTTTTATCACAAATACCTGGTCAGCCAGTGTAAAACTTATTAATGGAGAAATTAAACAGGGAAACTAAGCAATATGACCCAGAAAATATAAGTATGTAAACAAATACAACGAGTCACAATAATAGACGATAGCAATAATAATATGCGATAAACGCACCTGACATGGCATGCATCAATAGAATAGTAACAATAGACATTAGCACTCTTTTTGCATTCAAAGGTCACCGCTATATGGATGGTAATTGTTTTGAAGATCCGTACACTCTAAAAGAAATGTTTAAAATAAAAAAAGCTTGCGCTTCAAGACTTGATCTCTGACAGCATTAACAACTATTACAAAAATCCCAACTCAAAATAAATAGAAATAACAAGACATTGGAAGAACAAAAACACAGACCTGTACACAGTGGAGCCAGCTGGCACCTGCGGCGCCGCCTGCTGTTGGATCTGCTGTTGCACTTGCTGTTGCACCTGTGGTTGCACCTGCTGTTGCAAGGGCAGCACTCGGGCCTGAGGCTGGTGAGAGGAGCGGCCAGATGCAGGCACGCCGGAACCACCTGCCATGTTAGCAGCTGCCCCTCGAGCTGGTGATGGCCCAACTGGTGACACGCACACGCATCAGCACCACAATTTATTGGGAAAAGCACCTAAAAATATGAACTGTAAGGGCTTCAAAGCCAATAGGCTTTAAATATTTCTTAATTAGGGTATGTCTAAATTGTATGTCCTACAGGAAGTTACATTGC